>VKOC01006203.1:0-24735 GCA_009364415.1 Spea multiplicata
ATATATATGAATCGGCTTCTCCTCTGATGCTGCTTTGGATGAAGAAGGTGACATCAATCTAGCAGTTGGTGATTTGCTAAGCGGGTTTAGCGAACAAACCCTTAAGAAGTTTTACGAGCGTTTCTGGCAAGTAGATCTATAAATCTTAATGCCAGGGCTTACTGCTTACAACTTCCGGCCTGGTTTTGTGGATTTCATCTGAAGACCCCATAGATCAGAAGTGATTATCGCGCCTCCTGGTCAGTGGCCGGTAACGTACCAGAAGGTCATAAAACAATGGTTTGATGGCACGAGTCATGTACCCGATACGTCACAGGTCAGAAACGGTTCACAGGGCTCGATGATGATAGGCCATCTCTTTCTCTTTCTTCAAAAATACAAAAGTTAAATTAAACTTAACTTTTAAAAAAAAAGATGTATTTAAAGGGACCTCAATGATGTCGCCAATATATTATCAGGGATAACCTATAGTTATATTGGAAGTAGAAGGTCCCATTGTGCCGCGCTTCAGTGGTCCATAAAGAGTAGCTTAAAAAAAGAAATCAGGCAGAAAAAAAGGATAAACAAAAAATAAAAAGTTAAAAAATAAACAAAAAGTAATTTTAAAGAATAAAAGGCATAAAAAGGCCACTCCTATCAATTCCTAACATTGAAAACCAAAAAAAGGAGCAAAGACCTTTCAGATTTCAGACAAATTATAAGAAACAATAAGAAATTCCTTTTTTTTTAGTTATTGTCTTTCTCTAGCACCCAAATGAACACATTTGCTTGTTTTATAACTCCATAATCCCATTTTTTTTACCAATTCTAGTGTTTCTGGTAGATAAATTCGATATGACAAGCTGTTTCAGCAAACGAGTCTCAAACGATGGAATCTCGCAGCCCATTACCACCTGCGCTTGTCAATTAATCTTAAATAAAACTTTCATTTTGGATTTATTTAATGCCGTTACTCGTCTTGCTGACAAAACCGTCTATTGACAGCAGAAGAGATTTGCTCTGAGTGATTGGTGATGGAGGCTTTTCTGGAGTTCTCTCTTTCCTAAACCTGCAGAAAAAGTCAGAAATCCATACAATCTAAAAAAAAATGACATACAAGACGTGAACGATGATCGGCACAAAGCATCTGTCATCACATCGAGTAATAATATCTCTAAGCCCTTTATTGCTACTTTGTTACTGTCACGCCATTCAAAAAAGTAAAGAGATAACAAAAATGGACCAAGAATCTAAGTTCTATCTGGGATTCTGGGTATAATTTAAAAAATGTTGATCCAGGGATTATCTTGGAAGGCCAAATTGGCCAAATTGAGGTTTTTATCCTCTTTTCGGGGGATACCTTTGATGGGTGAACCTATGTCTTCGTTTTTTGTTGTCCAATATGAGTTGGCTCATTATTCCCTAACTCAAGTCGTCAAGCCATCTTACTATGGGACACGATGATGCCAAACTTATCAGATCTAGAAAGTCCCACTCCAGACATTTTTTTCCAAAAAAACCCAATATCCACCATTGGTTAAGTTGAAATTAGACTTAAGTTTATTCTTTTCTTAAATTCTTTGCACTGGGAATCCCAGGTAAGTTTAAGAACAAAGTGATTTTTGGGGGGTGGCAAAACTATTCAAGTACAGAGAACCTCTTAGGGACTTAGATCACAGAAATTAAACATTTCCATTCAACTAAGAGCTCTAACGCCGATTGAATCCCGGTGTTACAATGATACATTGTAGCCAACTATTCCTTAATTCAGAGATTTTTTGCCCAAATCCATTTAGGGTTTGCACAAAGACCGAACCTTGGAGCCGAGAAACATACCCGACCCGCTCTTTATCTATCATCGGACGGTGATACCGGAACGCGATGGATTAGAAATGTGAAATAAACGCAGGTCTGCAACATGAAACATGAATATATTATTTACATAAAATCTATAAACGCAATTTATGTTCCTCGGGGTTCTCAAAATCGATGCCGTTTAAGCCACTCGCAAGTTACGCTGTTTAACAGCGTTCAGGAAAGTGCAGTTTTGTAACGTTTTAGAATTCCATTTACGTCTTTGTAATACCTATTATTTCTCAAATTCAACGCTCCCGAAAGCCCCATTCTAATAACATTCCAGCAATTTAGCGGTGCATTTGCAAAGATCAGTTCATTTAAACACTTAGTTTTGGATGCTGATTATCTGTCTCTGTTTATCCGCAGTGACAATGATTTCTCTTCTTAATTGCAGGAGACTTCATCGCCGCTACAGGGCCCAGGGTTCAGCGTTCTGCTTTGTAAAGCGGGGCTATTATTTGTAAAGTACAAGTTTTTAAGGTCAGTAATACGGAAACCTTTCAAAATAGCGCATAATAATGAGATTTTACCTGCCGGTGAAGATAATGATATCTTTTATGCAGCGTCGTTCCATTAAAGGGCTCCGCGGCAGACGGTGGGGGGAAATTCATTAGCACAAATAATAAGTTTGACAAAATTTGGCAAAACTAGCCGTGCAGACACAATGCAAATTAAGGAGCGCGAGTGTTGATTCTACATTCAACGTATTCAGTCATTTTGTTCTTGATATCAGCGTTTATGACACTGTATTAGCCCCTTAAGGACAATGGGCGGTCCCTAAACCCATTGTACGGGCTTTGTCATTAAGGGGTTAAAGTTTTTTTTAAAAATAATTTTCATTTAATATAAGGGATATTAATGCATGTAACTTTTACTAACATTTTCTGATATAATGATATATGAGGGAACTGATGCATGGATTTGGAATGTCGTGAAAATGGTTAGATCCAGAGGTTGTATATTCTCCAGGAAGCCTTTTTAAATTATTAATTATTATTATTTATTAATTTAAGAATTATGTTTATTTAGAAATATTAAAATATGAAATATTAGAAAAAAACTATAGAAAACTATACACGCATTGGATAGTTTTAAAGAGGCGCATTCGGCATAAGTTGAGGTAACCAAAGGTAGATTGCTTTTCCATTTCGGAAACACATAATGGAAAAATATTATTCCCTGGTGGGAATATGTGAGAACTTTCTGGATATGGTGGCCTGGACATGTCCTCTTCCTTCTGTATGAAGGGACCAGGAAAGACAGAACCAGGCCAGACAAAGGGGTATAGTTAGCACTCAAAGGGCTTTTTGGGCAGTAGAACCCTGCGATACCCTCACACCCAACAAACATTCTGACCTCCTAGAAGAGAGGGCCATTAAAGGGGTTAGAAGGAGAAACGATGCCTCCTAAAGAAGGACACTTGGGAGAAATGTTGGAGAGTTCCTACGTATGCTTGCGGAGAACGCTCAATAATATTAAGTACTGGAGTGGAAAGAATATCTATAACAAATTATTTAGTGATTTTCTGAGATGTTGGTGCTTCATTCCACAGGCACCAAATAAACTATTTGATGTGGGTAACACTTTACCCAACTTTATGATACTTTCAAAGGAAGAGGTATTAAGATAAACCCATCTTGATTCTCCAACTCTACTTTGGCTCTCTACCAGTTTATGGCTTGGGATGGCAGTAGAAGGCAACGTTGAACCCCCCCCCCCCGTGCGGGTTGATGATTATTTGTGTTCAAGCAGCTTCACGACTTCATTCTACAGTCGAGCAAAGTCTCCGGAACTATCTATAATTAATCTTCATGATCTCTAGCCTTGGCAGATGTTGGCAACAATTAATTCTTGCATTAAAATGATGACAGGTCGCGAAATATATATAGATCTGAAAACATATTCGCTAGAGATGAAGATCTTGTGGTTTCTCGATTTATCACACAACGTCGTTATGTTTAAAAAGCACAAGCGATATTCGTGTTGGGTGGTATTGCTTTTATTGTTCTGAATGTATGGAGAAACCATATTTAATATATTTATATTTTTATATAAAGACCTTTCTGTGGGGTGTAGAACATGACATGGTCACTAGGACATCTCAGAAAGAAGAACTTCTCCCAGACCGAAAAAAAAGTTCTACATCCTGATCTTGGGTGCCTTTCTAAGCCAGGCAGGTTTTGGATAAAAAAAGAACCATAAAACATAAAATATTGTAAATTAATAAATTGGGAAAAAAAGATTGCCCGGAGGGGACTCACGGGTCTTGCTCAGCAAGCCCAGCATTGCATCTTTAAAGCGTTTGGTGGGCATTCTCGGCAAAGTCTAGGCAATATGATTTTAGGGTTATTATCAGATACGATACGCTCTTTTACATGCGAGGAATTTAATAACTGCCATATTTTTCTATTTAGCATCAGCAGCATTTTTGCGGAGGCTCTAGATCAAAAGTATATAAATCAATGTGTCCGAGAAGAGATATTTTCTGGAGAGTTAAATGAGTTTAGACGTCGCCTCGCTGCACCTTTATCTGAAATTATAAACCAATATTTCTTGACGGGAGAGATTCCAAAAGATGGGGAAATTGAAAAATGTAATATTTATTCATAAAAAAAAAATAGTAGGGAACAATTCGGAAGCTACAGGGTTTGAGTCTTGTATAAAGGATGGCTAGGGAGTTAAAAAAAAATGTGAATTCTTATAAAAAATAACTATTTTTATATAAGTGGGTAGACTGGCCGTGTGGCACACCAGGTAAATGCTCCGGCCGCAGATCGAATGCTGCAACTACACGAGCATAAAAACGTAGTGTGAGGCCACACATAGTATGTAAAAGTTGGCACTTATGGCATCAGACGGCCGCTGGCCTTAAAGTGCCGGGGCCACCTTGTTATAGCCAGTCTGGTCTTGTAGGTATAGTTGGGAAGTCTCTTGTTTTTCCCTGGAAGCAACGGAGCCGATGACTAGACCTCTGGTGAAACCTTTGATTTCCAAGTAGGGGGGGCACAAAATTACATGCCGTCTTTTTTCCTATTTGAGCCCCAAGAGAGGTAAACATACCTAAGAACTTTTCTAGGTAGACGACCCTGAGATCCACCTCTTCTGAGGGAGTGGCTTTATGATCTACCGGTATATGCTTTCAGCCAATCATGAGGCAGCTAAAACTCTTAGTCACTAACAAAAAAATCCGAAAACAAACAAATACAGTAAAGAAAACAAAAATGGACAAAACTAAAAGATAGAAAATCTAAAAATAGAAATCTGACAACATTTATCATTATTCTGCATAACCAAACTAATATCTCACATCAGCTGTCACTTTAACAAATCAGAACACTATAAAAATAATATGGCATAATTAACCACTCTTAAACATATTGGTGTCAGAAACTGCGCAAGTGTCCAAGGATAGAGAAGAGAGAATTACGCGAATGGAGCATTATGCAGTGTGACAACGCTCCCGCATCATGGGGGTAGAACGTGGCATGATGTCATGTCACAGTGGGCAGTTACATAGTGATGTCGCATCCATTGGGGGAAAACGATAGGAATTCCAATTAAAATTTCCGAACATTGCCCCATTGTGCATCTTACATGGGTAAGTAGCCCCTACCGATGGCACATATGGCTCCCATCAGGGGCTCTAGGGAATGCGTTTTCAGACTGAAGATGATTACAAGTGAAGTGTGGACGAGGACACAACAGACAAGGGAACCGTTACTAAAAGCTCATAAAGGCATTAGCTACAAATGTATCTGTCGATGCTGTTGAGATATTTTTGGTGTAGTAGAGTAACCTTCCTCGAGATTTTTACACTGATTCATCAACGTGGTGAAATATATATATATTATTTAATTAAAGGAAATGATATGTATCGCAGTTCGATCCATACATTGGAGGTGCGAGTGTTAGCGAGAGGTCAAGGTTTAAGGTCAGACTGGATTGCTATTGACAAACCGGTTTGAGCTCCTCACCTGGTGTTAAATCCAACTTGTTATGTGATACAATAATTGTGATATCCTGATTGCTCATTGTACACTGCTATAGAATACGATGGCGCTATATAAATTGAACAATCTATCATTGCATTGAACAATAAAAACTTGGGGGGGAAAAAGCAGACTATGTTGAATTAAAATACTTGTTGGAGTTATAACATCAGTTTTATCCCCTTTTTCTCCAATATATTACATGTTTTGTAAAATACTCATTATCTATCCATTTCACAATATTTCAAAATGTTTTTTTTTTTTTAATTAAAAGAATATTTAAAACTTACGGATGAGTCCTTTCCTCTTGTTAAATCCATTATATAAATAATTAGAATTTTGGGTTGTTTGTAGTATATTATAATACCATCATTATAAGAGGGTAGCGAAGAGAAAAAAAAATATACATTTCCCTTGGGAATTCATCCGCAAGAATGTGCCAAAAATACTAAAATAATAAATAAGTTGATCATTGGAAAAAAAATGTGTTAATAAATATAAAAATATAAAAAGCTCTTTTTTTTTTTGTAAAATGAATTTATAGAAAGACTCATAGAGTCGAGAGCCACGTTATAGGGAACAGATTGAATGATATCTATAGTTCAAGTACAGTAACAAATGAGCTTGTCAAGTGATGACCTCAGAACTCTTTGAGGTAATGAGGTGATTACTGATCGCTGTACAAAATGGGATCAAAGGTCATTATGGAAAGAGAATAATAGCTAGCGAGGTGTATTAATCATATATGTTGTGAAAACAATATATATGCTCCAGAAAAGAAATATATAGGTATTGTTCACCGAGCATCACCAGATAGCTGTGATGTCATTGGGGGGCGCAATCATTTTATGCATTTCAAAATGCTATATACAATTGTTTTTAGAAACCTCTGTATTTCTGTTTTCATAGTTATTTGTTGTAGGTAGATAGTGGATGGGAAGGTAAAACAAGTATACCATCCAAATGTTGTACTTATGGAAAGTATTAGTCATTTTCTATGTAATAATTAGGTGCATATTGTGAATTCAGATGACATTTTTCAATGTTTATTTTTTTCAGTTTTATTTCTGCAATTCTTGTATGAGGGTATACTTTTAGTATCCATTTGCCGTGTTACCTTGTGGAAATGTTAATTATTTCATGTACAATTTCTTACATTGTCTTACCGTTGTTATTTATGTCCCCTCCTGTGAAATAGATACATGTATCCACTCATTTTCTACAAAACCCTACAGAGTCCATTCCTGATGAAGCTGTTTTTAATACACATGGACGTTAAGCTGATTTGCCGATGGGAATTCTGCCTCGCAGTTGGACTAATTTTCCAGAATCTGCATTCGATCTCCAAGCTGAACGATATTTCATCGGCCATGCCAACCTGAGCTTATTTCTGGTGATTTACTTGATTAGAACTGATCTAACAGAACGCTATCAAAGCCAATATTGTGGACCTCAAGGTGATCTCAAATATAATCTAAGACTCTTTCTTGAAAAGCTATAGCAAAATAATAAAATGTGTACCCCCCCCCCCCCGATATACTGTAAGTTTAGGCAGACTAAAGGTAGATAGCGCCATTAAGATACAGAATGCTGGGATGTCACATCATATCCTGGTGTGTCATGTTTTAAAGGAGCGCAGTCTATGGAGGCTGTGCTGAGCCAGTACAGTCTCCAAAGCATTAAGAGGCCGGTTGGGGAGATCAAAGATCTCCCTTGTAACCGGCCCATTGTGCGGCAGGACACCGGAGGACTTGACAGCCCAAGAGGCCATACTGTCCTCTCGTTTTTGTAGCAAGGGGACTACTGGCCCCCTGGACCTGCTGCCTTAGGTAGGCAAGGATACATCCCTGATCTCAACCTCATGGTGCTCAGCTTGGGAGCTACAATGGAGATCTGTGCGGCCACTCATT
The DNA here is from genome assembly GCA_009364415.1 of Spea multiplicata. Lineage (NCBI taxonomy): Eukaryota > Metazoa > Chordata > Amphibia > Anura > Pelobatidae > Spea > Spea multiplicata. Next base: position 7,736 of record VKOC01006203.1, read on the forward strand.
GATTCCACAGCTCAGTGGGCTGATCAGGGGATATCCGAGGATCTCCCCAACCGGCCCATGATCACCATTGCTTACAAAATTGAGATAGTGGGACAGTGTCCAAAAGTCTGGGCTGCTCTGCAAAAACTGGGACCGTTGGGAGGTATGCTGTCCTATATAAAACCAGGTTGGAGAGTGCCATGTTAGCATCATCCAGTTTTGGACCATTATTTAGCTTTGTGTGGGCTTTAGTTCCTCTGCTGGCCACTGATACCCCATGAACCCCCAAATCTGATACATGCTGAGTAGACCGAGGCAAAAAAGGGTTACAATTTAGCATTTCCTGTGCTGGTTATACTCCAGTGTGATCTCCATCCACTTTCACACCTATCATCCCTTTGGAGACAGGATAGTGTGCATTTTATAGATTTCCAACCAGCTCACAAAGACTTTAATGTCCTTCAACTGCAACCCTTGCCAGGGTGTCCCTGTTGTAATCTTGCATTAAATCCGGCGTTGGTTGAATGCAGTCTACTTAACCATAGACTAGCTTCTTAAATACCCCTTCTGGTAAAACCATGCATTACTTTAACCATAACCATATCTGCGGTGAGCCCTTAAGGCTTTGTTTAAGTATTATTACTCTTTACTTTTATAATATAATCACTTTAAGGGAAGACAGTACTACGCAAAAAGCAAATAAAAAAGGAAGAGACAAAGTGACACTTATTCACTAGGAACCCCAAAAAAATTGTCGGCTACATTGGCGTGTTTATATTTTTATTTGATACTAGATTTTGTCTAGCAAGCAAAATTAGATTCAAAAGAGATGAAATGTGTTTAGCCGAGGAAGAGGAGGGGGGGGGGGTGAATCAAACACACAGGCACTCTCGTTACTGCAGATGTTCCAGCAAGGACATAAAATTATTGTATATCTAGGTTTCAGTCTGAAACTTTAAGGCGCCCCATAGATTTCCATCCCTCAGATGTTATTGCGTTCCCTCGACACCAATAAATACACAATATAAGGCAATAAAAACTCCTATCTCGTCAGTGTCCACACAGTTACACGATTTGAAGTTAGAGATTTAAAAAAAAACTGCAAAGCAAACATATCTTGCCTGTATTTGTCACATGGCTGCCCTCTGAGGACGGTGTAAGGACGAATGCTTAGTAAGATGATGATATAAAAAAAATATACTTTTTTTTTTTTAACCTAAACTTTACAAATTCAAAAATTCTAAAAGACAAAAGGGAAAGAATGAAACATATCTTGGGCGGGAATGCCAAAGCCTCATCCAAAATGATTGATTGCACGGGTTGGTAATTAGAGCATAAAAGTAAGCCATAAAACATAGTAAGTAAATAATGGAAGGGGGCAATTATCCAGGTGTAGGAGAACTATTGGCACTCCCTGTCCTCTTTGTGATATAATAGGGCCAAGTCACCCATCCTGGTGCAGGTAGCCATGTCCGAGCGACCTCCACTCTTTAAAGACTCCCATATGGACGCATAGAATTCAGCCTCATCTAGTGGTCCCGTTTTTTTTTCCGGCTGTAAAGACTCAGTCGTTTGTCTCGTCTTAGATTCAGGAGCCATGTGCCTATCCCATGCATGCTTAAATTCCCCTTAGTGCCTCTACAACTTTTGATGAGAGGCTGATTTACTTACCTACCACCCTTCCTTTAATGACATCTACTGTAAGTCCCTGCGACAGGTTATCCACCCTGAGATGTTCTCAGGAATTCTACACGGGGTCCTGGATCAATAGAATATTAATCTAAAAGTGAGTATATTCTGATATAATCTCGTTATCCTCCTTTGTCCTCCCGGTGCCCATAACATTAATGGACAGCCCTTGGTATCTGATGGGGTTCAAGGAACATGTGAAAAGGAACCTGGATACCAACTGAGATAAAAGCAATGAGAAGCTACTACAATATACAAGATCTCGAAGCATGTGATGTGTCGTCCATTGTTAGTGACTTTCTTTGAAAGAAAGTATCAGGTTTAAAGGAATTTTGTTGTTTTTATACTATTTGGAAACTGGGTTTCGAAAAGATGAAAGCTCTCAATATAAACACCATTGAACATGCCACCGTCTAAATACATTGTTAACTTATCAAAGTCACTCTTCATGTTCACAAGAATTCCTTCTGATAACAAAAGTTACGTAAAACAGAAGGAATATCAATCCTCTACTCGGGAAACAAAACACTTAGAGATCTGTGCATTTGTCCAACGTACTGCTTATTCTCTTTTTATTTAGATTTATTTACATTAAACAAAAGATATCATTAAAAGGAATTCCACATTCCACATTACTTTGTTCACCCATAGTCTTCAAATTGATCTGCTAAATATATATATATATATGTATGGCTATATCTATATACATAGCTGTGGAAATGTATGTAACATTTACTTCTCAAACAAAGCACAGGTTAAGGCTTTTTAAGCAAGTTACCAATTGGGGGGCACCCCATGCAGGTCCAAAATTGTTCACAAAGAGCTGGTTCCCGAAACCCCTGTCTGCCTTGAAACTTCTACCTGTGTTGTTGCTGCGCTCAGTGCTGCCACGCTGTATGACTTTTGACGTTAAGCTGCCTTCAGTATGCACCCCCTGTTAGTGAGTTCGGCTGTTCCTTACACCGTTTTATTCCTCCTGTACTTCTGCTACTGTTTCAGTTCATGGTTGTGTTTTAAGTTACGTATTAAATTGATGATCATTAGCACGTGTTTGCTATAATTGTTTAATCATACGCCTTACTAAATGCCTACAAAACCCCTGACTTTGTGCAAGTGTCCCTAGAAGAATTGGTGGTGTTTTTGAAGTTGTTTATTTATTTATTTATTTATTTATGAGGTTCTCTGGGTGTTACTGAGTTGGAAAATGTAATGGGCTCTCTCTTCTGTATAATGAATTAATCTCCGTATAAATATTCTCCTTTACATCTGATTTTGCTCGTGTATCACGCCGCACCTTTTCAGCTCGCCCAGAAGTGAGGCTAATCACCAGAAGATTTCGTTCTGTTAACCAATTTCGCGCTCATTTATATATCCGTGTGAGTTCATTTAATTGATGTGTGAATGTAATTTCTTCATTAAAAAAATGGCAGCTCCGAGACTTTTTTGTCACATTCAAGACACAAAATAACATTTTAACTTTCAACAGAAGCTGAAACGTACAGCTATGATATGTTTGATATCGGATACCTTAATGCATTTATATTTTCTCCCTATATATTTTATGCAGGATAAATAACAGGGTTGAACTGGAGATGAATAAGTGACCTTGGCACTTTAAGGCCAATGGCCACCAAATGACGTACATTCGGCCATTACATGTCTGTTCATTATATTTAATTTTTACATTTTTTTACATTTCTGTTCATTATATTGCATTTTTTTACATTTTTTACATTTCTGTTCTTTATATTTCATCTTTTTTTTTTTTTTTTTTACATTTCTGTTCATTATATTTAATTTTTTACATTTTTTACATTTATTCATTATATTAAAAATTTTTTACATTTGTGTTCATGATATTTAATTTTTTACATTTCTGTTCATTATATTTAATTTTTTTAATTTTTTACATTTCTGTTCATTATATTAATTTTTTAAAAAAATTTTACATTTCTGTTCATGATATTATTATTAAACCTGTTTGTTTGGCATTAGTTTTTTGAAATAAGATCTTTTTTCGATCAAGTAAAATTGTGAACTTTCCCTTGTTTTCTTTGGATGCCGTCCAAGCCCTGAGCACGGCTCCCTGCTGGTGTTTACTGTACCCCTACCATATACCCCTCTATAATTACATTTATTGCACATCTTCACTGATGCGGTTTGCTTCTGGAATCTGTCCCACCACATGTACAACATTTCTTCCACTTAGGAGGGCAAGCGGATAAAGTGCATTAACTAGCTTCATTCGATTTGTTGTAATGCACCCTGGGTGGTCCTCTATTTCTGTATGTGAGTAATTACCCCGTTGGGAAGCTCTTTTTGCCCTGTACGAGTTTGCTCGATTCTATCTAGAATTTGTTTGCGTTGCTTCCCGTGTTACATTGTAAAATACCCAAATTCATCTAGGATTCCACCGCTTAATAAACTTCAGTTTTTGGTTTCCTATATCGGGAATTTTCCGGACTCTGTTGTCTCCATATTCTTCGCCGAAGCCGAAAAGTAAATTTCTGCTCCCCTGAGCCTCGGCTTCAGTGATTTTTGCTAATGAAATTCAGAAGATTGCAGCTGTGCACATCAAAAAGAATAGTGGCATTTAGCAAAGGTAATTAAAGCTAACTCCCCCCCCCCCCCAGGAAGCCTTTCTCTTCAGGTAGAAAATCGCTGCTTAAGTTAATGGAGATTTAGAGCGCTTTGGACCGTAACCGCGTTCGCTTTGGGGAGACCGGTAACGGCACCTTATATATTTTGAGCTGAAGCACATTTTGGGTCAGTTTATTCACCTTTAGGATAAGTAGGCATGTGCTATGCCCCAATGCACTATGATGGTGTAAGATAGTGGAGCTGCTACATCCACGTGTGGCTGTCTAAAACATCATTGTTAGAAAACAGAAATCAACACTTTATCATACGAAATCATAAAAAAATGTATAATTTACTGATTAACTTTTTTTTCCACCATCCCTTTTCCCATTCATCAGACAAAAGGCTAGTGCTTTTGCAAGTAGTGGCCCAGAATCTTCTACTAAGAGTAATCCAGGGGGAAATTGCTCAAAAATGATCACCTATTTACAAAGATTCCTCGTATTCTCGAACATATCACGCATTCATATCCTTTAACATGTCAGATATGTTAAGATTTGCCCGCGCTTGAGTACGCCGAAGCCTAATGTGCAATGCGACGGGGTGGAGATGGAATTTTTATTTTAATAAGTACAACCTCGATCATTTAAATTCAGTGTTATCCCAATTATTATCATTAAAAAAAAGAGAATAATATGCTCTCTGCCAGCTATTGACAATAGGAGACTGAGAATGAGTTGCAGTAAGGCAACAGCCTATCGCCACATGCCAAAAGGGGCATAAAACGTTTATGTCCGAAATACACCATCTGTACATATAAAAAAAATAAAATAAAACTAAACAAATGGAACACGGTAGTATGGTGGGTTTTTTTCTGGGGAAAAATAAACTTTGCCAATGCTTACGTGGATTAAACCTCCATTTTTATTTATTTTTTTTTCCTAGCGTCTTCACAGCTTGTACCAGATGCTTCATCTCAAGACGGCGTTAGACGCGGTGTAAATGCCGGGATTAAGGCTATGTTATTCAAATGAATGCGCGTGCCACCTGTCTTTCGGCTTCCGTTTGTTCATTTGCAAGCCAATACACGAGGAAGGTCTCCGCGTCGGCACTATAGGGAGGATCGTTTAATCACGGGGCGTCAGATGCAGTCAACGACAGATGCAGAAGAACCTTTTCACGGCTTTTTTATAAGAGTGGTGTTTGTTCATCGGCAGGAATCTACCAATATTATATGCTTCTTCTATTCTGTGCAATGGCTTTAAGACTATTTGATTTTTTATATTATTATTATCTTTAATTTATTTGGCGCCAATAATTCTCGCTGCACTTCTTACATTCCCTACATTCAAAGGGTTTCACAAAACTAGAACCGACAGACTAAGGCGAACCGATGCATTATGACCGGCTCACCAGCTGAAAATCTAGAGGATATATTTTTTAAACAGCGGGGGGGGGGGTTGGGGGAGGTCTGATACATTGTTTCAGTTAACAGATACTTTTTAGTTAAGGAAAGAAAATAGCAAATAAACCGAAAAGATGTTTTTATAAAGTGGCGATTTTAATTCTTTTTGGCCTTTTTTTTAGCCCTGTAGGATTACTTCTCACATGGTTGAAGGTGACGTGGTATTTTTGCACTACTGTGTTAATAATAATTTCATCTCACCAGCTAAACTATAATCTTCAGACAGGCCTAACCCTAATTCATCTCTCCTGCGAGACGGGCTGAGTCGGTCCTGAGAGCTGCATAGTTGGTGTCACCAACATAATTATATAATGGATAGCCGGCTTGGAGGAGACGTCCCGGAGGTCCCATACATCCCAAGTGTCCCTTTTTCAGCATGTTAGGGATTATCCCCTTTTAAAACCATAATCCCTCCTACGTCTTTCGATGCCCCTTTCTCCCCTAGTAGCTCAGAATCTTTGATGGGTATGAGGGTATCTGGGGACTCCACAGCTCTAAAAGCCCCGATATGCCACAAAGTCACATAAAAAGTCTTGGTAAAGTCCCGTTCCGTACCCACACTTCCAAAAAGGGACACCTAAAACAAAAGTGTCCCTTTTTTGACCATTTAGGATGTTGGGTGGTTTGGTATAAAGTTATTAAATGGCCCCTTGTGTCTCCTTGAATCACAGAGGAATATGATATCTACTTTCTTGCTCTTTACCTTTTCTTCTTCCCAGACACAATGTAACACATTGCATAGTACAAGCTATTGTAAGCTCGTGAGGAGGACCCTCATAAGCCCACCATTCTTTGTATGAGTGCCAATAGGCTAGATGTCAAGCTCATGGTCAGGGTCCTCAACATCTCTAAATGTGTATCTATTAATTATCCACCACGTTTTTAAATTGGACAGAGCTGCGGAATATGTTCGGAATATTTATAAATAATTAAAATATTTAATTGTATTTAAAATTACAAGTTATTTATGCATCGCTACTCTTCAGACTTCTGAACCATATACATTAGAACAGAAAATTAAATCCAACATCAAATTAATATATATAGAAATCAAATTACGCTTAAATCAAACATATGTGATGTCACGTAGCTTCTTTTTTTCTACCTGATGCGTACGTCTTCTAATTAAATTGCCAAGTCAATCACATAAAAGTAAATCAGGCATGCCGCTGTATAATTCACTTTTTAAACATTTCGACGATGCGAACTTTGATGAAAGGTACCAGATGTTGCTAAGTAAGGACAGTAATTTAATTTATTGTCTTTGAAAAGTAATCCATTCATGCGTAAGAGATTTTTTTTTTTTAAACTCCCTTCAGAACATACATTTTCATCTGATTAGAACATATTAAATTGCTTTCCTTGCAAATATGATTTCACGCGTCGAAACAGGAAATCAGGAAAATGTTCTTTTAAGTCGTTTTAAATATATTTTGGCTTGCGTTGCCAAAAATTATATATATATATATATATATATATTTATATATATTAAAAAAACACAACAAAAAAAAAAATATATATATATATGGTATTTTTTACGCTAATTTTTTTTTTTACTCTAATTTTTTAAAAATTATTATTATTATTTATTGTTTTATATAGCGCCATCAATATTTATTGGCACATGGTCGTCAGCGCCATTTTTACCTCTGGTGTTGCTCTAAACCTAATCCAAGGAAATAATTCCGACCATGTGCCTTAAAGGCTTATGGATCCCTTGTAATCTATTTCAAGGCGGCCCTCCGTAGCATTAATAGGACGGTTGGGGAGATCAGAAGTCTTCATTGTAAGAGGCCCATTGACCACTGGAACAGCAGACAGGCTCAAGAGGGGTGATTTGCCCAATAGTTTTATGGCAAGGAGGCTAATGCCCTAGCCCAGGGGTAGGCAATCTGCAGCTCTCCTGATGTTGTGGACTACGTCTCCCATAATGCTCTTACAGTCATACTGCTGGCAAAGCATCAAGGGAAACATCTGGAGAGCCGAAGGTTGCCTACCCCTGCCCTAGCCCTAGCCAGAATAGATCACCGGTGGCCACAGAGTCCGTGAACTAGGCTTCTGGTTTGGAAATCATTTTTGTTCTTGGCGGTACCTTGAACTAAGTGAACCAACGAGCGTACATTCATTATGTAGAGGGGGAAAACACCGTGTTATTGATCGTTTGTTCATCATTCTGACAGCAGTCAACATATTAGCTTCGTAACAATCATTCTATGACGGAATGTTCCCGAAAACAATGAGCACGTTTGAATTATGGCTATCATTTAGACGATCAAAGGCCGAAAATATATTCACGCCTCGTGGAAAACAAATGATTACCTGTTTGCTTTGTCACATTGAAGGACCTTTTTATGGTTTAAGAGAAGGCATTAAATGCCTGCTTTTTGGAAAATCTTTCTGCATTCTTTTGCCCTGATCAAAGCGTTTAGGATAAACGTACGGACGCCTATGAATCAGACAAATTAAAGAGGTCGTATGACATATGTACTACAGTTATATCTGACCTATGTCTTAAAAATGACATTTTTATCACATAGGTTAGTTAGACCTAAAAATGTCCATGTAAGTCAAATTCTCTATTTAATTTAAAAAAAAAAAATCAGGATAGGAAACCTAAATGAACTTTTCTATATTTGTCGCTAATTGGTAGTTCCTTCCAGGTTGGAGATAATTTTTGTCACAGTAAAATAAAGTAGACTGATCCTTAAACCGTGATTTGCAGGTTTTTTAGCATACAAACTTGCTGTTTTAAGGTTTTTGTGATAAAAGAATCTGCACATTCTATGGAGGTGTTGTATAACAGCATGCAAGCGACCTGCTTTTCCAACAGGACGTTAATCGAAATGCCGGCCTCTTAAAGCTTTGTAATGTTTTATAGAAAGTAGCGGGTAGAAAGTAGGAGGATGTTAAGTGAGTGTCTGAGATGCTTATAGCCCCGTGGGATTGTGAAAGGGCTTAATAATAAAGTGGAATTGTGATGTATTTACTTTACAAATTAATTCCAAATTCTAAATTGCGTTCAGAATGAAAATTAGCCATATGTACGTGTTATCGACCGGCCTCGTGTGTGGGGTTAATATTCTTATCAGAGGGCAGAGAATGGCCCCTTTAACTTTTTATGGTGTCCCCCATACATGGGAAATTTTCTTACATTGCCTTCCTCATTCTAAATTCAAATGATACCCTCCAGACCTCGTACTTCTTCTTCTTAATAATAATAATAATAAATATTATTGTTTAATCCCTTAATCTATTTAAATGTTGCCATCATATCTCCCTTCTTTCTCCTTTCAAGCCTTGGTTGGATATCCGGGCGTAGAAAGCAAGTCATTGAAACTTTAGTAAATGTATCCAGAATACATTGAATCAACCGCACGTTCTTAATGGCGAGCCATGGCTGACCAGTATTTGGTTGACCGACTTCCCAAACCACGTCAATACAGTTCCTTTTATTTATAAACCAGATTTTACATCCTGATGATAGTCACGGACAGGATCATCCTTCTCTCCAGCACATAATCATTAGAAATGCAACGTGATTACTTGCGTTTAGTATAAGGGGAAAGAATCCCTTGAGATAAAGTCAATAGTGATCGGTGGATATGGCCTTTTGGTCCAACTGTTAACGCATTCTCTGGAATCTTCGAAGGTCTAGAAACCCGCGTGATTCATTCTTAGTTTTTAGAAAGCCTCTATGAATGTTAATGCTTTGCTAATGGGACCCTTAGCTACTTAACCCTTTATCCACTGTCTATTAGTTAATACGGAGGAAACGCATTAACGTCCTTTATCTGACATCATTTGCATCGACAAAGGGGAATTCTGCACTATATGCTACAGGATAGACCCAAATACAGGGAAATAAATAATATCTGAAGTATCCTGGCAAGTAGTTATTGAAAATAATAGAATCAGTATTTAAAGCTTAAAAAATCTGTTGACTCATCTAAAGACGTTGATTGTAATTTGCTTTGTTGAAAAAGATCATCTAAAAGTTGTAATGAATAATTAAGAGAAGAAACCTCCATATTGTTCTCATTATTGTCCGTCTCCCTATTATAGGCCAAATACACAAGGTCATGGAGAATTATCGCCAAACCTTGGTTGGCATTTACCAAATCTCAGGACTTGGCGAGCGATGTCTTCCTATGTCCAGCTCTAAACCCTACCCCTAACTCCAAGCCTTCTGCGAGGGCCACCTACCCACCTGCCCGAAGTTCAAGAGAAATAGAAAGCACTCCAAGAGAAAGACGAGGGTATCTCGATATCTATAGCATGGAGGAGAGAGGATGTTACATACATTAAGTTTATTTCAAAGGAGGAGAAATGTTAGAACAAGAGGTCAGAAGAAGGAGGTCCGGAGGGTTAGCTTTACCAAGAGGGTTGTAGATAAATTGGAGAGATAATCAGCAGGAGTGGTAAAGGTTTATATAATAAGGTACTTAAAACATGCATGGGATAGGCATATGGCTCCAGAGTCTAAGACGACACCAAAGGATCAATTAAGGTTTGAGTCTTTACAGCAAGAAAAACAGGTAGACTAGACGGGGGCCGAATGGGCCGCAAAATGTTATGTTTCTTTGCAGGCAAGGCCAATAATATGTGCGGTTTAGCAATTTTTGTGTGAGCTATGATAGGGTATCACCACATTACCACATATACGCTTTAAAAGCACAGCTTGGTGCTAATAATCATATCTATGTTTGCCATACGGCGTCAAAAAAAGTCTCTTGGCTTTGTTACATTACCCTGATTAACTCCAATTAAAACTTTGGACACAGCTGATCAAGAAAACGCAATCCATCATCGCGCGTTGAGATAAAAAGCCCATTATGGTGATATTATCAGATCAGCCGTGTTACAGTCCATTAAAGATGTGCTAATACATTAATTTGAATTTCATCTAATATGTCATTTATGTTTAATTTAACCGCTTACGGACACTGCTTTGTAACGTTCTCACTAGCGTATAATACATCAGTTTGAGGCATGGCCTGTCTTCCTGACTCGTTGGCTAATTGTGCTTAATGTAAATTTACCAAAAGTGCCATTTCTGTGAATACTTTAAAATAATACCTTTTTTTTACTTATCTGAGAAAAGTTTTCAAGAGTTGTTTTTGGACCATACTGATTGACTTACGTTACTACTACTAATAATGATAATAAAAATATCTAGAGAAGATGCTATCTTCTGCTAAAATGTTTTTATTATATACCCTGACACATTGTATCCTATGTTTGCCACTAATGAATCAGATGTTTTACTCTTTTGCTGAACACCCAATTTTATTAATTTTGCCTATTGATAAAGTTGAGAATTACTCTAAATTAATAATCTATACATGTCTGTATATAAAAAGCTAGGAAAGGTAGTGGCAAGTTGACTTCACCACTAGATGACCTTATGGCATTGATACATCCAAAGGTCGCAGAAGACCGAGATGTCCCATCTAAGCTCGCGTGGACACATGTACGTGCTACACTGCTATGGTTCACAGTAGTAATTAAGTATCAGTATTTGTTAACTTTGGCATTAAGAGCATATTCTAGAGCCTCATCAAGTAGTATCTGCGCCTGGGGCATGGTCTGAGGTTGATGTCTGAGGAAGACGCACAAGAAGGTATTGGGCATTGCCACCACGTGGCTCATGGGCAGCATCTGGAGCAAAAACGGAGCAAATCTATCTGCTAAAGATAAGGACCTTATGTATGCATAGAGAGAGAACATTGACCTCTGACAAAAGGCCACATCTCCAACCTTCAACTTGTAGCTCCTAAATGTCAGGAGGAATGTTAAGATTTGCCAGCCGTCCTCAAATGCAAGTTTCAATCTATTCACAGAACTTCTCCAAACCTCTACCGTGATTTACGTTTGTTGGGTCACCATAAATACATGGAATCTCCAGACTAAATAAGAGAATGAGCGCGCCTGGCAGGACAGTTGGTTAGGACCTTGTAAAGACAGGTTCTAGATTCACATTAAGTACCTTCTCCCTAACAGAAGTAATTAGGACTTCTTCCTTCATAACAGCAAAGGCGCACACGCTGACATGCCAAAAATACCAAGAATTAGCATAATTAATTGCAAAGAAATAATAACGTTGAAGATAATTGTGTAGTAATCTGGCAAAGGTTTCAACATTTAATGCAATACTATGTCTCAGAACTAAAGTAGGGCATTATTTATTATCATAGATAATGTTACATTTCTTCTCTCTTCCATCCCTTTCATAGAGGAGCCTCGATGGTCCACCAGTGGGTGCGTTTACTTTTAATCAGGGGCATAATGGGGCATGGATTGGGCAGCAATGGGTAACTCAAAGGTCTGTTCAAGGATCCATCAATCAGCCGCTACACCCTGAGCATCAAAAATCATCCAGTTTCCTAATTATGTTCCTAATTTGACTGATTTTCCCATTAAAGGTGCTGTCCCGCTTAGATAAAATATTAATTATGTTCTCTATGTATGTTAAGCAAATGGGGCTTAGCATATTCACCTTTTGACATCTCCCTGAAAAAAGAAGCTTTTTTTGCAGCTGCTATGGCAACAACCTATCAGTAATGGGTTTTACGTCACATGACAAATATATAAATGAGGCAAAATTCTACATGATTAACATTTAGCATTAGGAATGAGCTCCCTAAAGTTGAAATCAGTGAGAAAATAATATTTTTTTCTCCCTTTGTGTTATAGTATTTCTCTACATATATTATTGTGGCCATTTATACTATATATCTGTTTTATGCGCAAATACGGAATATTATATATAATATATATATATATATATATATATATGTAAAAATATCTGGGATTGCCATTAAATCAAAAGATTTTGTTAATTTAACTAAAACCTTCTACATTGGAAAAATACTATTTTATTAAAAATAATCAAATAATTAAATATTTCAGAGCAAACCAAAGGATGCTGCAAAAGGTGATGACATTCTGCTTTAATGATCTGTATTTTTTTATGGGATTCTCGGGATAACTCGGAGACCCCTTCATTCCGCTCTCTTTAAAAAGAGAAAATTACATATATGGTTCAAGACAGGATCAAGAACTTTGGCTTCTATGAAACATCTCCCTTTATGAGCCGCTGGCTTGTCACGTCGGACCGTCACCTCCGCTGCTGTAATGTTCGGTGATTTACGGTGCTTTTTTTACTGACCCTGTTGACCCTTTACCCGATGATAGAGGGGTAAATAGGAACCATTAGTCAAAAATGTGAGCGGAAAATATATTTATATCAAACCGCGGGGCAGCGGCACGTTAAATAACCCAGAAAACAGAAATCTACGCTGGACTTCGACAGCACTTACTGTCATTTCAAACGCACTTATCATTCGCGGAGAGTAGTTAAGCGTCCCAGATACATAATTTGTCGACTGACACAATATAATTACAATTAGTGCCATTTAGTAGGAAATTCTATGTTTGTCTCGCCCTTCATCTGCACGTAAACAGACTTTAATTGTTTGCACAAATGATGTGAGGCATAATGTGTTTTAATATATGTAATATGGTAAACTAAAGCCAGGGAAATAAAAGATGGGGAGTTTCAGTTTAAATCCCCCTCTATATAGTTTATTTGTATAATGTTTTTTTTCTAGATTTTAATTTTAACCACATTTATTTAACTTTGAGCCCAAATGAATATGTTAAATGTATATATATATATATATATATATATATATATCTGATAATGTACACAGTGAAAAATAACCATTTGTTGGGGGTCTATAGCCTTGATGATAAAGAATGCAGCAAATTCCATTATTTGCTCTGAAAGTAGGGACTTTTGAGTAGTTACTGTGTTGTGGATTTTGGTAAATGATGGCTGACCTACTGAATGACAATCAATCGGATTCACGCCATTTCATATAGGGAAGTAATGGAGACGGGTGAGTCCGGGTCCTATCCCAACAGACTATGGTCTATGAGAGAGGCTGAGGGACCACATACTGACTACTGACGTATAAGCTTGAGCTATGTAACGCTTTGGACTCCCTACATACATTGCATTTTCCTCTGAACTCCTCGCAAATGGTTACTTTCCATCCTGTAGGTCAATGGAGTATTGGTTATTGGTGAGGTCCATGTGTCTCATTAAGTCTCCCTCCATCATGGTTGGATTAGCACTCCAGTGATCCGCAGGCAAAAATCCTACTGTGGCTCCTTACTCGAGTATTTGGAATAAAACCAACGGGACTGCATTATGAAGCAGGCTTTATGGAGACGGACGTTAAACGGGCCGGATATATTTAAAACAGGTCAAGGTGGGATCTCAGCCTGATTAAGGTGTAACTATGTAGCCACAGCCACTTTCTTCTGGTGGTGCTCCAGGCCTTTGACCAAGATCATTTGACCATAGTTCTCCTTGTTGTACGGAAAGAGGGTTTTGTTCTTCTCAATCTGTGCTTTCAGTTGCCGTTACCACCCTCTCATAGTGTGAATGATGCCACCTCATTGGTTCCCTCCGTATAATGATGTCATCAACATCATCCCCAAGGATGAAGGCCATATGACCTCTTTGTCCCTACCCCAATGGTAAGGCTGTGCTTGGCAAAAATAAGACCCTCATACATGGGGTAGCATGAACAGTAGGTTAGACATGTAAAGTATCTAATCCTGGACAAGGAGGTCAACAAAACATTTTTTTCAGCACAATATGCCATTTTTATTCTCACTCTATTGTGATTTGTTTTAGGGATATTCAGTTGTAAAGGGTGATGTAAACAAAACACCAAAAACCTCTTTATTAATCCTGTGCCATAGATAATGCCCACCGCACCATCAGTCCAAAGGAAAATAGGGTCTTGCGTATGGAACACCTGGAGTTTTTTACCCAAGAGTTAAAGAGGTTTTTTTTCATTTCAATAAAATACAATTGTGTATTAAAACATTAAGCTCTGTAATTTAGGTTGAAATACAAACCACTTGTATAGACCAAACCGTGAGTCACATTACTGCAAATATAAAATGTGCCTAGGGGCCCTTGTAGGCTCAACAACAGAACAATAAAATATAAGGAACAGGAGCAGTGATATTGACAGAAACAAAAGGATTTATATGTCACTGGGGTCATTTATTAACTAGCAGAATATATATATATATATCAGCAACTCATTCATATATCTTGCCTGGACTGTCGTCATTAGATGAAAAGATAGATAGATAGACGGATAGATAGATAGACGGATAGATAGATAGACGGATAGATAGACGGATAGATAGATAGATAGATAATAGATAGATAATAGATAGATAGATAGATAGATAGACAGATAATAGATAGATAGATAGATAGATAGATGTTACAATAATGCATTAAAAACTTTAATAATGCCTAAATCCACATCATCATCATTGATGTTTTATCTCTTACTGAACAAGAGGTCATAATCTAAAACCAGAGGGTCAAAGGCTTAGATGTAACGTAATTAAGTTTTACTTTGCTGAGGTAGTAGTAGATAGGTGGAACAGCCTCCCAGCAGAACTAGTAAAGGCTAATACAGTGAGGGAATTTAAACATGTATGAGATAGGCATATGACTCCTGAACCTAAGACGAGACCAAGGAGATGGTTCTTATCTGTCGACACATTATATGTTTCAATGTAAGTCTATATCTAAGTCTATACAGTTTCTAAACTTCCGGAAAGGCGTGCAGCCAGGTGTAATCAGCGTCCTGATAATTGTAACCAGACGGCATATCTTTTTCCCACCCAGCTAGGAGCAGGTTCTACTAAAGTGCATTGTCCATCTAGGAAGCCAAAACCCTACAGTAAGAGCGTGCTGGAGGTAAACACTTTCATTGTCCTGCGTGCCGGCCGTCGGGAAGAAACGTGCGGCTTATCGCAAGGCTGCAGATCTCAAATTCATTGCTGAGAATAATAATAATAATAAAAAAAAAAGACTACACGACAAGCACAATCCGGAGACGGATTAGAATTTGACACGCGCTTTCTCAAAAACTAATCAATCAACTCATGTAGTCATATAAGAAACCAGCTCTTAAAGAGGGTCTTAAATCTCCTTAAGGGTTTTTTTTCCCCCATTTTTTTTCATTTATTTAATTGCCTGGAAAAGTGCAAGTGAAATGTTTCAGATGTAAAACAGCTAAGAAGTACAAAAAAAAATAAATAAATTGGAATAGTTTTAGCTGTTTTTGCCTCATTTGTATGCTGGTCTTAAAACAAATTATTCCTGCAATCTAACCGTTTAATAATTCAGGTGATGAAAATTGTGTTTGGGTTCTTTTCAGATAATGGTTTAAAAATTGACTGAAAAATAATATATTAAGAAAAAAAAGCTTTATTCATAATTTTAATATAAATTCACGGTTGTGTGAGGAAAAAAAAATATACATAATTAATAATTAAATATTAATATTCCCAATATATATTATTTAATATATTAAAATATTTATATTATATTTTTTATTTTTAATATAATATTCTTAATAGAATTTTAAATGCTCAGGCGCTTTATTTAGAATGGGCCTTTACACCCATCTAGTAAAAATCTCACATTCTGATCTGTTCTCCAAGATGTAGGACATTTTACAGTTCTCTTGCAAGCCATGTCTCTGCTCTGTACCGCCTCTGCTGGGCAGCATTGGCAGGTAACTACTACCACAATTTCCTTTTAAAAAAACTAATTTCCTTTAAATTAAAATGCATGTCTAATATGGACTGATGTTTTGGACCATATGCACTGCTCTGGGTATTTGAGGGAAGCTTATTTTTTTTTTTTTTTACAAGAAAATGAAAACCTCTTTGAGCAAATGTTTTAAAAACAGACCCTTGAATGTTCACCATGTTCCAAACATTTTATAGAAAGTCCTACAAATAATCTAGGTGAAGATATCTAATCAATTGCAATAATGATTAATAAAGATAACACTGTATGTAAATATTTTGGGATTTAAAAAAAATTAGTGTTAATTTTTACATATTAAATTTACAACAACAACAACAAAAAATCCCAAAAAAGGCACATTTTGTTACAGAGCAACATAACATAACGTAGCCTTTGGTGAATTACAGGTTTACGTAGATAAATAAGAAAAAGTGTTATAAGTGATTGTTAAAGAATATTCATTATTAGCATGATAAATTAATAAATAAACAGGCAGCAAACAAGATTAATGAGAATTAACCAATTCCCCCAAAATTAAAACAATTTACAGAAAAGCAAGGACCTCACGTCTTGGGACAGAATACCGAAAGACTGATGGTATAATGAAATATTGGTGCTAAAATATTTCTTGGATGATAACATAGAAGA
>VKOC01006204.1:0-17835 GCA_009364415.1 Spea multiplicata
CTTTATCACTCCCATCAGTCCTGGGTTCCAAGGGGCCATTTATCACTCCCATCACTCCTGGGTTCCAATGGCCCTTTATCACTCCCATCACTCCTGTGTCCCAATGGCACGTTGTGTTCTCTGATCCACGTTTAAAAGGATAAGTGATGGTTAGAAAACCCTTTTATAATTATGTTACAGACAGAAATGTCCTTGTTTTTCCTGGAAAGAGCTCAGTGACCCCAAACTTTTGAAAGGTACTAACATGTAGAATATGAATGAAGAGTAATTGAGGCGGATAAATACCTAGAAGGATGTCATTTTTCATGTTAGAAGAAGCCATGTCGTAGCTGATGGGAAATCCCGAGGCTTTCTGAGCCGTAACTCCATGACAATGACCTGGACGGCCTCTCTCTATACAACTTTCTCTCTTCATAACCAAGATCTTCCAGTCCCCTTATTCATTTTGTGGCCCTCTTTTGCACATTTTCTAGTTCCGTAAATTACTTTTTAAGGTCAGGTGCCCAGAATTGCTTGAAGGTCGAACAGTCACCTGAGGTAGCATGAACTCCCCTATTCATTCACTAACATCCGAGCTGTTTGCGAGTACCTGTGATTTTTGTGAGTTTCAGGCGAGGGCAGGTGAGAGTAACGGCCCACAGCTGGGTAAAGCTTTGCTGTTCCAATGCGGGTTGGAGGTTTATGCCCTGACCATGCCTGGCAGGATCGGAGATGAATAATTCCTCGCTACTTTTGTATATTTATTTCCTAAATGTATTCTAACCGGGGAATAAGATTTAATGAAACGCCGCCGGGTTTGTTTTGTTACGGGGCTCGGTGTATACAGAATCCCGGAGGGGGCTTTCACGCCTGTACTTTAATCATTGATGTTCTAATCCAGGTCCTGCGCCCGAGGTGCCCTCGCTCTATTATTTCTCCTTGGAGCCACCTGGATGTTTGGGGTTCTTCATGTGGTGAATAGGTCCGTGGTGACCGCGTATCTCTTCACAATCGCCAACGCGTTTCAAGGAATGTTCATCTTCATCTTCCTCTGTGTCTTGTCCAAAAAAGTAAGTCCCCTCTGTGCAACTGAGAGTTTCTGGATGTTTTGTGATGTAGAATAAAGACAAATATTGGACTTCTGGTAATTGTATCAAAGTCGACCATTAGTGGAGAAGTCACGGCCCCCCCAGGCACGGTGCTTTGCTGACTCCTAAAAACTATTTCGGGGGTGGAAGGGCCCGGCGGGTGATACAGAAGTAAAGAACGTGGGAATGGCGGGGGTTATGATGTAGGAGGCGATGACCGTGTCTTCTCCATTCCCCTGTGGATGTGCGGCTAACGTGTCACTGAATGTTTGGGCAGAGAACGGAACATTTAAATTATGAAATTAATTCTCTATGGGAAAAATAAAGAAAAAATGTATAAAATAAATATGTTAATAAAATATTTATTATTTAAACGGTATTAAGTACAGAAACTAGTGTTTAAACAACAATATCAAAAGGGAAACGGCATAAACTTCCCTCATTTGGACCAACTGGATCATCTTTTTATTTAAATCTCCTGTTATGGTAAGATGATCAATAAAAGTTTGGATTGGAATCTAATTTGCAATCAATGTGTATTCTCTAATTAATTAATTAGTATTAGTGCATCTTATAATAATAAAAAAAAATACATAATAATAATCATAATTTATTTTATAACAATATATAAAATAATATTACTAATAATAAAAAAACATAATAATAATAATAAAATAACATAATTAATAATTAATTTATTATTATTATTAACCCAAAACTCCTTCCTATGGAATCCGACCTGCTTCCAGACCCTTGAACCCTCAGAAATTAATAGTGCTACAAGACCCCAAAATCCCTTTATCGATGAGCTATACAGATGCCCTGGCCTAGGGTATTTTTAAAGTAAATTTTAGTAAGAAAAAAAACTTCTTTATGGCAGATTTCATTAAATTTCATATTTGTGGCAATTATTTTTTTAAAAGTCTACAAACTCTAAAAATGTTTAAAAAAAATCTCTATATACAGTATTTTCGCTTTATATTTTTATGTTTTTTTTATGTATTTTAATGTTTTTTTTCTCCCTTTATTTCAGATCCAAGAAGAATATTACAGATTATTCAAAAATGTTCCGTGCTGTTCTAGATTTCTGAAATAAGTAGGGAAGAATCCGGAACGCATCAGAAAGTCCAAAACGAAGTGCAAAGTCGCCGTGACAATGGAAACATTACTGCCCGTCCCGTAAGCCGACAGGGGTAACTAGGGTTTAGGACTCGTCTCTGGGGCCATTGCACTCGGGGGGGGGATAACTATGAGCAACCTGGGGAACAACCAAAGCAATTCTGTGGGCAAAGCTCTGAACATGGAGCAGTTACCATGGAAACAACACTATGTTCCTGCTGATTGTTCCAAATTTAGAACTTTAGCCCAGAATTAGTCCGGCTTTGCTTTGACAAATATAATTATCTTCCTCCAGACACCCGCCGGTCCGTTTCCCATAAAGCCCCTCTGGACACCGTCATGTTTTCTAGGGGGTAACGTGGGGGGGGTCGTATTATTAACCTCATCCAGTTCTTCCTTTGCTTGACATACGTGATCGTTATCTGAGAGAGAGCCGTATATAAAGAGCAAACATGGTGCAAGAGTGTCAATACCGACCCAATCCGAAGCAATATTCTTTTGGTTGCCATGGTAACAGCACCACGTTCACCATTGCCCTACTGTAACTCTTTCCGGGTTTGTAGAACTTAAATAATTCTAAGGAAATCCAACAGCTTTACAGACAAACAGAGGGAACGTTACCCCAGTAGCTGGCGACCTAGAACCGAACGATTTACCGACTGTGTAACACCGCAGCGCCGATAATAATGGATTCTGTGTAATATTACAATTCTATTTAGAAAAACGTATAATTAGTTAGGCTGAGAAGCGACAAAACAACCGCATTTACATTTCGTGTAGGAAAAGCATTCAAATTGAAAAACTGATTATTGCATTTTTTGGCAATTAAACATTGTATTATAATTCCAGCTGTACATATAAATATTTTATTACCTAGAACAATTCTTTTACGCTTTTTATGTGACAGCCGTGTTCTATGTTATCGGAACGTCTCAATAAAAACCCTTCTTGTTTTATTCTTACTTTCTTATAGTTTAGATAAAGACGCAACATGCAGAACTTGTTTGGGTTTATTTATAATGTTTTTTTAGACAAAAAAAAAATAATAATAAAAGAAAAAAATACTTAGTTTTCTTGCACATAAAAGACATTTCTTACCGATTCGTATATTTAAGTAATCCTATAATCCTGCAAAAAAAAACAAACATTTTTAACAGTAATAAAGCTGACATTTTTACCCCTCTTCTCCTGGCCCTCTTGTTTCGACCTCCGCACTCGTCACTACATTGAGAGCGCCAAGTGATGATGTCATAATCATAATACTGTGGTATTGTGTCAATCCTTCGGAAGATGACCTCGGCTGTAGGGATCACGGGATTTACCGCACATAAATCATGCGGGAAAACAGGGACTAAGAATTACTAATTACAATAATTACTGGACGAGGTCTACTTTACGGAGCAAATTGCTAAACAGTAGTCACGAGCATTCTATTGGTTTCCATGGTAACTGCTCCATATTTGGGACTTTGCCCCAGAATTTCTCTTTCTACCTACAGGCTATATGCTTTTAAAAACATCTTGAAATAATAGGGTTTTATCATCGCTTTATTAATAATTTGGACTCGGACACCTTTATGGGAACGCGTCGAGAGACAAGATGAATCCCGGCGCGTATTGATGTCGAGCTCCGGTTTCTGCCGGCACCGGCTCTGCTTGTTTCGTGATTGCACTTTGCCATCGATCCTCAGCGATAAACACAAAATCTGTGATTCAGATATATTCTTTTTTTTCAGTAGAAAGATAGAAATCCTTCAATACATATTTATACATGAATACGTTGGGTCTTATTGAAGCCGCTACTCCCCCGCCGGGTACACGGAATACTTCCGTCATTAACCGTAGAGGAAGGCGGTTTGGTCACACATGGGATTTCTGGTCGGAATGATCTGTACAGCTCTATGAAATATGTCAGAGATTGATAAATAAATTATAATAAAAAAACACTGATTCTTCACCTCATACATAAAGGAAAAGCCCCTGAAATGCGAATCCCTCCGTCTCCTGCTCAGCATGAAGCATCTTACATCTGAGAAATGCTGGAATTCAAAATGGCCGACTCAATGGGTCGTAGCGAGCGATGGCTTCCCCCACGACGAGGAACGTTCTGCATTTTTATTTATACAGATTACTTACTAGTCCAGAGCTGGTTATCTCTGGGTTCAGATCTGATGCCGAGTCTAGCAAAAAAAGGAAAAAAAAATAATCAACAAACTAATAATACAAAAATACAAAAATAATAAAATTAAAATAAAATAAAAATAAAATTAGAAATAATAAAATTAAATAAAAATTAAAATAAAAATAATAAAAATTAAAAAAAGAAATAATAAAATGAAAATAAAACAATAACCAAAAAATGTTTCCATTAATTAAAAAAAACAAACTTTAACTTATGATCTAGTCTGGCATTATTTTGGCAGCTTTTATAATAATGTAAAAACATATTAAGCCCTCCCGTATTACATGGGAACATTTTTTTTAGGTATTCAGAATAAACAACTCTCTTTAAGTTCATTGAAAACGCCAGATAACCTCTTTACAGATTTATCATG
Source organism: Spea multiplicata (assembly GCA_009364415.1). Lineage (NCBI taxonomy): Eukaryota > Metazoa > Chordata > Amphibia > Anura > Pelobatidae > Spea > Spea multiplicata. Next base: position 4,741 of record VKOC01006204.1, read on the forward strand.
TGTGTAACGCGGTATCTGGGTACATGCGCGAAATATATTCCTTATAGCATCTCCCTTCCCGTTCTAATGAACCTTATCGATTTCTTGCGACTGTTTCAAATCCAGATTATTCTTTCTCCTGTTTACCGGAATAAACATTGATCCCAGCTGCTGACTATCGCGAATTAAAGAGGATTTGAGGATTCTTCCGAGAGTTCAAATAGCATTAAACTATAATAACCTTGATCAGTGAGGATGAGACATCGGTTTAGCGACTCGCCGGAGTCAGTTACTGACTCAGATTTATTGGAACAAATAAGATTTAGAAATCTGAATTATGGTATTATCCGGCACAAAGACCGAACGCTTTGTCATCGGGTTCTAATAGCAAATGCTAAAGAGTATCTGGCGCACAATGGGATTCCAAGCGACATTCTGCTAATTTAATTAAAACGGGATGTATTTTATACAATAGAAACATCGTGATTCATTTTATTCACATCAACTGAAATTTGATACAAATGTAAAAAATGTAATGAAATATTCTGATACCCATCTTTATTCCGCTGCCGTATTATTCCGTTCTCTTCACTCACGTTTGGGTTTCGGTTTTGTACCTTTAGACGTAATACTCGCCTTGAGCTGGAATAGCCAGAATTTGCCAAACCTTTCCAGGGTCCCAAACTGGCCGACATTAAACGTCAGATGGTTTTAAAGGGAAAATGGGAACGAGAACATTTATTTTTTTCTTAAATCAGGTAGGTCTATTTACTAAAGTGTTATTGCTTGTGAGTTGGCTAAAAATGTCAGTTTGAAACATAGAAACATATAATTTGCTGGCAGATCGGCCCCCCATCCGGCCCCCGTCTAGTCGCCCGTTTCTCCTGCTGTAAAAACTCAAAACTTAATCGGTCATTGGCCTTGTCTTGGATTCAGGAGCCGTATGTCTACGCCATGCATGTTTAATACCCTCACTGTATTACCCTCTACCACCTCTGCTGGGAGGCTGCTCCACTTATCTACCACCCTCTCAGTGAAGTAAAAACACAGCAAGTCCAAATGAGTTGGAGAAAAGTCCAACTTGCTAATGCTGTAAAGCAAAAAAAAAAAACATTTGTAATTGCATGTCCTCGCCTGAAACTTACATTAATTAAAATGTAAAAATGCATGAATCGGCAAGTTGTTTTGTGAGTGTTAGCATGAGAGGGCGTGCGACTGGAGTCGGGTCCGGTCAATTGAGTCGACCCTCCACTCATCACTCGATTTCGTAGTGAATAGGCCCGAGAACTTTCACCGAGGGACCCACTCAGTATCAGTCCCGAGACCAAGAGCAGGTTTAATGAATTCACAAGTTGATAACTTCCACCTCCAGTGTGAACCCCGGCCATTAACGAGTAACCTCTAGCGTTTGGGTCGTGCTGAGTTAATCAGAATTTTGTCTTTATTTGGCCCTTCAAAGTTTGTCTATTGAAATAAAAAGTATAATTGTGACCAAGACTGCAGGAATTCGCAAAAATGCCTGCACGGGAGAACGGAGGCTCCGCGCCGCAGGATCCATTTGTTTAAAAACCTCCTTAATAAGAAATTTGATTGGGTGGATTTTTGATGACTTTAGGCTTTTTTTTGTTTAGTTTTCTTTTTTGTTTAGTTTGCAAAGATTTTAATTGCCACAAGTTTATGCTATCGGTTTTTTTTTATTCGGGTTTTCTTATCATCAAAAGGATGTCAATAACGTTTTTATCAATCTGCTCGGGCCAATAAAAAAAAAAAAGGAAGAAAATGAACATTTTGGATTTTTGTCCTAAAATTGTAAGAGAATTTCTAGCGGTTTATTGAAGCTCCTAATCGTCCTTCTCTAGGGCAGGGGAGAGTTTGGAGCTAAAAGCCGTTAGTAGAAACCTACAGACGCGACTCGGTGGAATATCGCCTGCTGAGACGGCGCCGTCCTGCTGCTTCCGCGAGCACCGAGAGAAAATTACTGCATTTCTTTCCACTTTATCAATTCTTCCATTTTCTTCTGAAAAGTCAATTTGCTTCTGCGGCTATTAATTCTTTTAATTAAGCACCAGTTACGTGGAGAATTACTACGGAGGTGCGCGTTTCTGGTTTGGGCGACAAGCGCCTGGCATTCACTATCTTTGACTTTTCTTTTTTTTAGATTATTTTATTTTTTAAGGTTTAAAAATCAAAACCTTTAGCATCTCATCTGATTGCGTTTGTGAAAAGAGGGCAATTACATAAAATTTTACTTTTTTGGGGGGGCGCAGATGAGATAACCAGAACTAGAGGAAGAGGTTAGGCCGTCCGGTGCACACTATGGGCCCCTCTGACATCTAGTGAGAGATTTGACCCAGTGTTTGCTGGACGGTCTCTCTCTAATGTTCGATCCGGGACTCTCGTATTTACTCAGCAGTCTCTGGGTGAAGCGCGGCCTCCCGGGCTCTCTGGGTTGCCTTCCCATTTCTTCGAGTGGAGAAACGCTGTCTGGCCCCGCCCATCCCCCACCCACTTCCGCTCCCACTCCCATATAAGGCTTTTTTGGATTATCCAATGAACATGGGTGAGTACGGAGGGGGCTTCACCAATCAAAAACACAATGTCATTCATAGGCGGAGCCTGTAGTCTGTATAAATTCTGCTCCGAGCCGAATACCCGGATTATTTCAGCAGCGCTGAACATATTGCGGCCGCAGCTTGTAACAGCCGCACATACGCTGCACCCGAAAGAGCCGTTGTTTGAAATATCGAATGTGCGTTTTATGAGAATATGTGAAAATATATATGTCGGCGGTTGGGAAATAACAGATGATTAATGAGACGTAGAATTCTGCAGAGACAGAAACTTCTGCGCTGTTCTGCGGAGCCAGTTTACTAAAAATTAGATTACGTAGAAGAAAATAAAAGCCCTTGTCTTAGTTTCCGTTATATGCGGTGTTTGTGTTTCTAGATATAAAACATTTATCTTGGAAGATATGGTTCTAGAACGGTGAGAATGAATAATATCTGAAGATGCGCGGAGCGGCCTCCTGTTATAAATGGGAGGTTTTGTTTGACAAACCGCGTTCCTGATCTCCTCCGCGGGGCTGGGGAGCAAAATCTGCTTCTCTTTTTCTTTGTTGATTTGAGGAAAGACTGGAGATCAAGAGCTTGTGGGATAGAATATAGATATTTATATATATATCGGGGATCACCCATCACCCCACTCCTATATCGGGATCACCCATTACCCCACCCGCTATATCGGGGATCACCCATCACCCCTCTCCTATATCGGGGATCACCCATCACCCCTCTCCAATATCAGGGATCACCCATCACCCCTCTCCTATATCGGGGATCACCCATGACCCCTCTCCTATATTGGGGATCACCCATCACCCCTCTCCAATATCAGGGATCACCCATCAACCCCTCCTATATCAGAGCTCACTCCTTGGGGCGCATTGTGACATTAAGAAAGAAAGAAAAATAAAATTCTGCCCCATAAAAACCAAATTGACCTTTAGTACGAAAGTCATGCAGATCATTGCACCGCATTGATGTTTTGGGACTTTAGAGAAATTCTGAGATATTTGAAAACTGTCACTTTTTCATCCCAATTTCAATGTTCTTTGGCGTTACCGTAACGACCCTGAAGTACATTTATTAATCTGGAAGCTGATATTAGAGCCGCCGTACGAACGTCGTTTTCACAATAAGTGTCAGGCGCTGAGACATCTGACGCTTTATTATATTCATCGAGACGGGAACAACATGCGCATTCCTCTTCTATAATCAAGCGGGCGACTCATTTAACGAGTTAACTTTTGGCTTAGAAAATATAAGAGAAACGTGATTTGCACTTAAAGTAACCCCAGGAGCCCGAGAATGAGATTTGGGTTTATATGGAACGACGTTTCACTCCTATTTGCTGCAGAAGGCGCACGAATCGCGTGTTTTAATGCTTTGTTTTTGGATGTAGGATGCATGGCGGCCATTTTTGTACGCGGGGCTCCTCTCTCTTCTCTATTTTATATCCGTCTCTCTTTTCTCTCCTTCCAAAGCCAGATATATCGAGACCCCCGGCCTCTCCTTATAATATATAGCGAGACCCCCCGGCCTTTCCTTATAATATGTATCGAGCCGCCCCAGCCATTATTATAATACATATTGAGAACCCCGGCTTCTTCTTATAATATGTGTATAAGTCGCCGTGTATATCGGCCGTGTATAAATCGCCGTGTACATTGGCCGTGTATATTGGCCGTGGTATATTGGCCGTGTATATTGGCCGTGGTATATCGCCGTGTACATGCCCGTGTACATATGCGGTATATCGCCGTGTAATAATTGCCGTGTATTATCGCTGTGTTACATTGCCCGTGTATATCGCTGTTACATTGCCGTGTATATTCCGTGTATATTCCCGTGTATAATCCGCTGTGTACATTGCGTTGTATCTGCGCTGTGTACATCGCCTGTGTATATCGCCGTGTATATTGCCGTGTTATCGTGTGTAGCATTGCCGTGTATATCGCTGTGTACATTGCCGTGTATTATTGCCGTGTATATTGCCGTGTATATTGGCCGTGTAATTGCCGTGTATATCGCCGTGGTATATTGCCTGTGTATATTGGCCGTAATATTTGGCCGTGTTATATCGCCTGTGTATAATCGGCTGTGTACATTGCCGTGTATTATTGCCGGTGTAATATTGCCAGTGTATATTGGCCGTGTATATTAGCCGTGTATATCGCCAGTGTATATTGCCCCGTGTATATTGCCGTGTATATCGCCGTGTATATCGCTGTGTACATTGCCGTGTATATCGCCGTGTATATTGCCGTGTATATTGCCGTGTATATTGTCGTAGGCTGTGATAATATAACGTATGAATTGTTAGCTCATGTGCCCAGCCGTCATTAAGTAAATGTCCGAACGCTGTGCCTGTGTCCCGGAGTAGTTGGTACAGGACCTTGAGCGAGTGTCCGCCGTCCGGCCGCTGACAGTCTCGGGATTGTGTTTGTTCTCATAACGTATAATTTAACATCCATTTCCAGCACCAAGTATAATGATGAGGTTCAGCCATCCATTATACTGCGAGCAGAGAGCTCACTGACAGCTCCGACAGCCCCTCTCTAAAAAGGTAAATTATTATTTAGGTAACCTTTAGCTGAAAACGCGCGTTTTACTGCACCCAACATTCACCCAACATCATTTTTACTATATATATATATACACTTAACCCTTCCTTTACTGATAGAATTTCACTTTTTTTTCACTTTTTGGATGTAAGTTTTTATATAAATTATCATTATTATATATACTTCATGTGGGACTCGAATGACATCGGAATATTTTCAGTCTTAGTTACTTGCGTCCTCATTAAATCCACGACTGATAGAAATTCCGTTCAATTTTAGAATCCGAGAAATAATAAGAAAAATAATAAATACATATCTGGGTGACGCGGCCTTAAAATAAATCTTTTTATCTGCTTTCTTATTATAATTTACAAAATATTTCATAAAACTTTACGAAAGGGGTTTATTTTTTATTATAGTTTTTATGTCTCATTACGGTTAATGGCGAAGACAGCGAGGAAGATCCGGCTCTCTGCTCGGTACCGACGGTCAACCATGAGAAGAGTCGGGGGAGGGAATCGGATGGAGAGACCCCGAGATTATTCTGAAATAGAGGAGACCCCCGGAGGACGTGGGGTGAGTGAGCAGCCTGTCGCTCTTACTAATCCTACTTATCTCGATAGAAAGTATCTTTTTCCTTCGACAGACTTCTCGTTACATGTATCCGTTTCCTTTGTTTCTATAGAATTATTATTTTCATCACTCCTATGACATAATTGTGTCCAATAAACCTGTTCTGGCCCTAAAAACCGCTTCGGCGCGCTCTAACTTCTGACAGGTCAGGGGGGCTCGCGTGATACTAACCGGCATACTTTTAATCTGAAAACGCGACTTTTAATGATTCGCCCCAACTGTTGGAAAAAGAAGATGTATCACGGATATATACTGTGGGGTCCCTTAAGTTTTTTTGGGGTTCCCCCTTGTAAATACAGAATCCCCCCCAATTTGCCCCCCAGCTCTTTTCCGCGCAGGAGATCAGTGTGCGTTTCCAACTGTGTTTTTTCTTTATTAACCCAAATTCCTTGATCTTAATGCCCTTCTTAATATGGGGTTTTTATTATTTGATTGACACATTTTTAGCAAAATTACCCCTTCAATATTTATTTTTTGCCCAATGGCCTCATATATTTTCTTTGAAAAAGGGTAGAGTAATTGATCTAACAATTACACAATATTATCGAAAATAATAATAATTACACAATAATATCGAAAATAATAATAATTACACAATAATATCGAAAATAATAATAATTACACAATAATATCGAAAATAATAATAATTACACAATAATATCGAAAATAATAATAATTACACAATAATATCGAAAATAATAATAATAATTACACAATAATATCGAAAATAATAATAATAATTACACAATAATATCGAAAATAATAATAATAATTACACAATAATATCGAAAATAATAATAATAATTACACAATAATATCGAAAATAATAATAATAATTACACAATAATATCAAAAATACTAATAATTACACAATAATGTTTTTTGAAAAATAAAGATATTTTTCTGCCGTGACTACGACTTTATCGCTTCATCTGCTCATCGCTGTGATGAAGAGGACAATATGGCTGCCCCCGGCGGCCGAGATCTGCTTTAATTACCAATCTGTAATAGATTCCAAAAGCATCCGGAATCACTAAACATTTTAGGTCATTTTGTCCACCTTATGTTTGCCTAAATTTTTCCTAAAACCAAAGGTTTTTATTAAATCTCATATATTTAGGGAAATTGCCGGATGACGGGCGTCTCGTTGTTCCAGCTGATCCGTCTGGCGTTTCCGGGGCACTTGGCTCGGTGAACTTGGAAGGGAATGAGTGAATTTGCCGCCGTTGGCTGATTAAATGTTCCCCTTCGGTGCCGCGAAGTGAAATCCGCTTTCTCTACATCTGGTTCTAATCTACGCAGGACTCTCAGAAATATGCGGCCATTTCCTCTGCCGATAATTAGCGACATTAATTACCGCCGCCGTTGTTATGCTAAATCATGCGATATTAGGCTGATGAGAGTTTGATTCTTAACCCTATGAGTAATGGAGCAGCCGAGACCCCCACGTAAAGATGAATAGCCGGACCCCTGAGGCGTAAAGACGGGGGGGGGGGTCATGATGGGAGACGCCGGCTTCCTCTGATCCACGGAATACGAACCTCCGTAAAAAAAATGCAACTTATTATCCAGAAAATATAGATTATTATTTATTAAAGAAAAAACAATCAATGCAAACCCAATCTCCGCAATGCCCTCCAGCCTGTCAATAAACACAGGGGGGCACAAATAACCTATTGATTGCCGGTGATTAGTGATGGCACCGTGATGTATGACATCACTAGGGCACTCATTTCTAAGTGAGATGCCTATGACATCACTAGGGAAATGCAATCTACTGTTTTATTTATGTCAATTTACATTTAAAGCACATTTTAACCTCGGCTCAACGGGAGATATGTCGCATCATACAAAGATTTACATGTTCACGGTACACGCAGTCCTTTAACCATCACGTGACCCAATTTCTGTCGGTCAGAAGAAAGATTCCTACGTAGACAAGAAACAAATATATTTTGGGTCTGTTTTAACGGATTCTGAAAGTAGATTTTTATGGTGCGAAGGAAGTCACCCCCCCTGTCAGTGACAAGGAACCTTATAATAAAACGAGTTTCATAATAATAATAATAATAATAATAATAATGGTAGTGATAATAAAACGACGTCTTTTCCTTTAAGGTTTTCCGGGTTGGGGGTTATTTCAGCCTCCGATTGTCTCGTGTTTAAAATTCCCATCGAAGAAGAATATTATTGTAGAAATAAATCGAGTTGTTGTGGATGTTCCGGGGATCTTGGATACAACGTATCGAAACCCGGCTTCCTGCGCAGGATGCTGAGGCGGGGGAGGGGCAGCGTAGGGGGGTTGTTGGTTGGGGAGGATGTCACCTTCCAATATTCTTTATGACCCCTGAATGTCATCAAGTGAGACGTCAGCCCGACTGATACGTTCTTTCTTTTGGAATCGGTAGATGCTTCGTTATCAATTAGTTTCACATTTTGTCCGGGGGAACAGACAAAAGTAACAGAAGAAAATAAAAATAGAATCGCACAATAACTTGCCCGTGTGTCATAATTCTGCCGGTGACTTTGCCCACATGCATCTTTTTCACTGCAGTGCAGTCTGGCATAAAAACCAACCTAAAAGAATCCTTATTATGGGAAAATTTACACTGCATCGTACTGCCACCTACTGGTCAGCGCTGGGATAACGCCGAGGTTATTTTGCTCTTTCGTCATTTAGCCGACGAGCGCTTTCTGTGCGTTTTAACTGAATATAATACTCAATGTTCTTTTGCTACAGAAGAAAATAATTCAATTACGTCGTAAATGGTAGTCTCCTCTCTGTTTGTTCTACGTCCGTAAATGTTGAATTATTACAATTTGGGAGTCCGGTATTAATAACCCAACATGCAGTACGAAGGCATTCATAGAAAAAGAGAAGGCAAAAATAAGGCCATTTTGGGCCGTAGATGGACATGTATGTTCCGCACATGACCCTGCGTGCCGGTTCTGGTGTCTGTGGAGGATCTGCCCCCCCCGGCAGAAGTAAAATGGTGAGAGAGAGAGAGGCATTTAATTAGGTCGTGATTTTAAAGCTTCCTCTCCCTTACTGTGAAGAATACAAAAGGAATATGAAAGGAACACCGAGATATAAGCTCACTGCCCGGTCCCAAACACCAACCTGCCATTAACGACAAGAATCCCTCTTTACCGAACAATTGCTAGCAGAGAAGGGGTTACGTATATGCTGATTGCTCCCCAAGAATTAGCCCTTGTATCATTAACGAGGCAGGAGTGGGTGTTTTGGGTAAGAAATCCTCCATCAACTAAACCTCAACAGACTCATGGCTTCCCATATTTGACCCATTGTACAGCGCTGCGGAATATGATGGTGCTATATGAATCAATAAATAATAATGGTATTTTCTATCCCCTCCCCCCCTTATAATTGTGAAAGGAGACGGGGACATGCAGGACGGTGTAAGCGGGGGTTGATATTATGGCGTTTGAAAGGTCAGATGCTTCGATTTAACGTTTGGAGGTCAATTGGTCAGCAATGGCGATCTTATTAACGCTGCAGGTTACCGGCGGCTAATATTCCGGTCTGGGCCAGCAGAAGCCACCATCACCCAACCAGGTCATCACCAGACGTGGTCATCACCAGACGTGGCCATCAATTCTTCAGGAGGTCCGGCGGTTCTGGTGGCTACGTTGTATCCTCTTAAGGAGGACTGTGAAGGTTATTGTTGTTTAGTAAACCGATACAAAGTCTCAGCTCTTTATAAAGCGTAATAGGTGATCTCTGGACCAATAAGAAGGTGCGATTAGGATCAGCGCTGATCTCTCCGTCGTAATCGATAAACAGTTAAAAACACATTGTTTTATATGAAGAGCGGCTCGGGTTATCAGTATAATGCAGTCTGTCCGCTCCTTTTGGATCTGCGTTCCATCAGATGGCAGAATCAGACACAGAATCTCGTTTTCATCTGTTTTGCCATAAAAATGTGTTTTAAAAAAAAAATATATAAATTCTTAGATTTTCGTTCGCTTTGCCAAATGCCGAAACCACCTACAGCGAAGGCGCGGGAGCCCCGCTTCTTTGATTCATTCCCAGGATCGTTCCCAGCGACGGAAATTCTGCAGAAGGTCGCGTAAATTAAGCCGATTCGTTTACAGAAATGTAATATTTAAAAGAAAATTCTAAACAAGAGGCCGCAAATTCCGTGGATTTATCTCTAAAAATAAACATTTCACTTTTTTATCTGATTTTCTCACCTAAAACTTTACAATATACCGGTAATAGCAGAAATGATTCTCAAAGTGATTGTATTTGTTAAGTGAGCAACAATGATAATTCCTAGGGGGACGTATAAAACCCAGACTCTGCCGGCAGATCGGCCCCCGGCGGCCCCCGTCTAGTTTCTCCTGCTGTAACGACTCAAACCTTAATCAGTCGTTGGTCTCGTCTTAGATTCAGGAGCCGTCTGTCTATCCCATGCATGCTTAATACCCTCACTGTATTACCCTCTACCACTTCTGCTAGGAGGCTGTTCCACTTATCTACCACCCTCTCAGCAAACTAAAACATCTCTACATTACATAGCGTGCCAGCCATACAAAAAAGGGTCTTAGGGTAGAGAGGTTGAGTGGGGGGGGTCGCTATTTGTATGTCCTTGTTCTAAATTACAACACGGAGCAGCCAGTGTTTAATAAACCTGCAACAATTCCACCTCCGCTTGGCTGCCAGTCTAAAGCTTCCAGAACGCCCTTCTGTAACATGCGCAGGGTAGATCTGAGTGCCCCGGGCAGAAGGCTGCCTGCCCTTCAACCTGAACCAAAAAAGTCAAATCAGGGAACTCAATAAATGGCTAATTATACACAATGAACATTAAATGGATAACGCCTAAAAAGTGAATTTGGTGCGAATGTTCTGATCCAATCTCCACAGAATGGCTGGGCCGTCCCGCTGGTTCCCCCAGTAGCTGCCTAGTGGGCTGTAGGGGTCCCATTAAGTAGACATAGCCCAGCATTGCCCCCTCTCCATTGACGCCGTAACAAGTTTTCATGGATAAATATATCTATTTTTTGACGTATTGCAGGAATTGATACGTTTCGGAGCCCCTCTTATCTCTGTCCCCGACTCTTATCGCGCGCGCGATACACGGCGGCTGCACAAAGCGCGTCCATTATGAGGGGACAGACGCTGCGTCCCAAATGTATTCCTTCCATGAATCCCTCGGCAAACATCTCCTCCGCTCCTCTCCTTTCACTCTCTTTTTATTTTATTTATATATATTTTTTTTAAACAATAGCCGGTAAATAATGGGATTCTTGGAGTTAAAGGCCGGGGGGGTGTCTTCCAAAGACAACATCCCATCCATCTGAGTGACTCGGAGCGGAGCGCCGGCCGGTCGGTCCGTCAACTGGAAAGGGCCACGCGCCGCTGACCTCTCCTGAGATGCAGCTTCCACCGGGGACGCTCTGACCGCTCGTCTCCTCACCGTTTGCTATTTTGCTGAATCGCAGGCTGCGGCCGTCTTTGCTTTTGGGGTTTTATTTAATTTCTGTGGGGGGGGGGTTTCTGTTTGCAGAGCTGCTCAAGGTGAACGGGAGCTGAAGATACGTCGGCCGTCGGGAACGTCAGCTTTTCGGGATATGAGGGGAAGCAGATGGATGTTTGACTTCTGCTGCCTTCGGATTCCAAGCAGGAGCGACCCGCAGACTTCTTGGCAGCGCTCGGCTAACGTCGTCCTCCTTCGCTTTGCATGTAGAACGAGAAGCCTGGCCGAGGACCAAGCTACTTACAAAGCAGCTGGCAGCGGCCGTGACGGATACGCTGCGCCTGCATTATCACTTAGGGGACGGAGCGTCGCGATAAAAGCCAAGTAACCGAGCTTTAAAAGCCGGGTAGCAATTAGTCCGACGGCAACCTTCTCGTTATTTTTAAAGTCATAATATTTTAGAGTTTGCGATAAAAAAAAAAAATAATAATCACAGATTGTTTTTTACATTTTCAGCTCTTTGTAATATTTAAATTTTATTGTAATTTTTTTTTGGTGATAATTAAAATCCTCGGAGCATATTGGGCAACAAAGTCAAATAAACATATTGTCGTTATCATAAAGAGCGCTGTCATCTCTACGCTGGGAACCGGTTGGGTTTTTTTAATCGGAATTTTCCCACGTTTTTTTTTTTTTTTGTCCCCCCCGCACTAAATACACAAACAGAACTCCTACGGTGCCGTGCGCGGCTTCCGAAGAAAGGCGCGTTTCATGCGATGATTGATGGCTTGGATATACCCCTCTAGGGGGCAAGTCTAGGGTTAATATCGGGGTGAAGCGTTTGAGGTCTCAAGTAGCAGATCCTTGAGAAACGCGCCAAGGAACCCGTTGACTTTCCTCGCGTTCCGCTCCCTCGTGAACCTCAAATAATAGAACGTTAAATAGATGGAAACGTATTAATTACTTCCAAATGCCGGCTAACGGGCGTTTCAAAAGCGGGGGGATTATCTCAAAACAGCTACATGACGGATTAACCCTTTGCACGTTTTGTCGTGTTACCCAATGCGTTTCGCACAAAAATGAAAATACACACTTTATTGTTTAATGTGCGCTAAATAACCTAAAAAAAAATCGCACTTTTTTCCGCATTTCACGCCTGAGATCGGATAAAATGATGGATTTTATCACGAGACCAAAGGGTTCTTCTACCAAATCCAGACGGAGCATAATAGACCCCGGGGGAGGGGAGATAATTAGACAGCAATGTATTCGGGAACGGGAAAAAGATATTTATTTTTAAATTAACTCATTGTAAATAAATTTCATCTCACCGTCCTAATGGGATTTGGAGAAGCCAGACAGAGGGTAACTGGAAATCAGAAGAAAGGCAATTAGAAATCTCCCACGTTGGGGACTAGAAGGGGGATGAAGGATTTATATGCCATTAACCGGTACAAATACTAATTATCTTTTAATACTATACAAATTATTCCTGGAAAATGGCAAAACCTAATCAGATAATGATATCTCACACTGTCTAGAAAAAAGAGAAGATTAGATTTTTTTTTTTGCTATATATACCGATCTTTGTTATAATAATTCAGGGAGAGACAAAAACTTTGGGTCCGACGGAGCCGCCCAGAAATCCGGGTTTGGTGAATTAATTCCCAGGACCTGCGATAGGAACTGATATATAAATATATAATACGGTATATAATATACATGTAATGGCTTTGATAACTTGGGAATTGTCAGTCACGCTGGGCGGGGCTTAAAGTAAAGTCCAATCCGAGTGCACTGATTGGTCCCTGTCACCAATGTTTGAATTCCCATGAGTCTTAAACTTAAAACTGCCCCTTCAGCCCCGCTGTGCTCTGAACTGCCCCCCTCCAGCTCCGCTCTCTACTGACCAACCCCTCT
>VKOC01006205.1:0-18957 GCA_009364415.1 Spea multiplicata
TTTTTTTTTCAAATCTCCGTTTTATTGATAAGATGTTAACAGTGCGTACAGTCGAGGAAAAGATACATCAGGCGTCACATAACAATAAACACATCGTACATCAGGTAAGTTACAATCAAGAGAAGGGACAGAGCTAGAGGTTATTCTATACAGCAAGATGTGCCGCACGAGCGGAATAAAGACGCCAACATCGGAATAACATAAGCAATGCCACAGGCGCAACGCACCGAGAACAGCCTGCAGGCAGCATCATCCCGGAGAATGTCAAGTACAGAACAAAAGTAAACAAATAAAACAAAACAAATCAAAAACAAAACAAAGCACGTAATTGCAAATATAACAGTGATTGCACATGTGGATGCCCGGGCGGCTGAAAAGGTGGATGAGAACGAAACGGGCAGGCAGGTCGCCGTCTGTACTCGTCCATAAAAAGAGAGGAGAGGAGTGTAGCGGACTGACTATAGGGTCAAAAAAGGAAAACGATGGAGAAGCCCGGAGAAACCTGCGGGGGGGGGCAATACTGCGCAGAGAGGAAGCCCACTTAAGTGATGCCTGGGTCAGGGGGGGCGTCGACAAGATCGCCCAGTACAGCGTGAAATGATGGAGAAGCCAGGAACTCCCTGCAAGGCAACCACTTGAGCCCATTTTTATAGCCAAAGCCTCTGGAAGTCATTACCAAATCCTCCATCTGGCAAATAAAGCCCACCTTTTTAAGCCACACAGAGACAGGGGGGGATCTAGCCTGCCTCCAAAAGCAAGGAATGGTAGCCCTTGCCGCGGCGATAAAATGAATGGTGAGTGACCGCTTATAAGAACCCATGCCAAAGGGGATATGGTGCAACAGCATAGACTCAGGGATGGATTGGAAGTCGGGGTTGTCAACTGCCCTGATCACCGCGGACACAGCCGACCAGAAGGGCTGCACTAGGGGACAGTGCCACCAGAGGTGCAAATATGTGCCCTCAGCAGTCCCACACCGCCAACAGGACGGGGAGACGTGGGGGAGAAAACGGTGCAAGTCGGCGGGCACCCTGTACCACCTGGTGAGGAGCTTGTAAGCCGACTCCTGCAACTTGCTAGATGTGACCCCCCTAAGGGTGAGCAGTATCATTTTGTCCCACTCGTCCTGCTCAAACGTGCGGGACAAGTCCCTTTCCCACAGACTAAGAAAATACGGTTTCCTATGGGTACGGTATGAGAGAAACAATTTATAAAGTGCGGAGAGAAGGTGGGAGTGCCTGGAGGGGTCCGTAAGGAGTAACTCAAACACAGTCAGCGGTCTAGTCAGGTCGGAAGCGGGGGACAGGGAGGACAGGAAATGCTTAATCTGGTGATATAGGAAAGATGCCCCAAAGGGCACAGGCGTCCCAGACACAAAGTCCGACAAGGGGCGGATAGAGTTCCCTGCGTAAAGGTGGGAAACACGAAGTACCCGGTCCCGTGCAGGCACAAAAATCTGTAAGTCAGCAGGAGACTGACCAGGGAGGAAGTCCGGGTTGGACGAGATGGGGGTCAATGGGCCAGGGCAGGACGTTATGGGGTACTTGGCCAGGGTCCTAGAAAATACCCGCAGCGTCGGAATAATAGTCGGATGGCGCGGTAAGGTGGGGAGGCGATGCTTCCGCGAAAGCCAGGGCACAGCAGCAATGTCGGTGGGAAAGAAGGAATTTTCAAGTTGAACCCAGTGCTTATGCGAGTGGGAAGACCATTCTATAACCCTCCGAAGGTGGGAGGCAACCCAGTAACCCTCAATGTCCGGGAGGCCCAATCCGGCACACTCTTTAGGGCTGGTCAGGTAAGAGAGAGCCAGTCTAGGGGAACGGTTAGACCAAACGTATCTCGTAAAGGTCCTAGACCACTTTTTAAGGAAGGACTGAGGTAAGTACACAGGGAGAGTTTGCAGAAGATATAAAATGCGAGGTAGAACATTCATTTTCAGAACGCTCACCCTCCCAAACCAGGAGATGTGGCTGAAGGACCATCTCCTCAGGTCTGTGGAGACTGACTCCAGAAGAGGGGCGAAATTCAAGTCCACCAGGGTGGACAAGTCGGCCGGGATACGCACCCCAAGATAGGTCAGGTAATCATCCGACCAGCGAAAGGGGTAAGCGGTCTGTACCTGCGATTTCATAGGGGGAGGAACATGTATGCCCAGGATCTCGGGCTTTTTCTTTTTTACTAAATTAATATTCACATTTTAGGGGGTCTTCTTATAATAAAGCAAATTCGGTATTGTTGGTGGTGGTGCAAAATAAACATATTGCATGTATGTATTGCATAACAATGAAGTACACAAGGTATCACAAAAACATTCAATGTCTTTAAGATTACTGTCATCCAGTATTTTACATAAAAATTGTATGATCTTGTTGACTATCCCACAAATAATGCCTACGAAAGGAGATGCTTAGTCATATCCTGTCATTAGGACCATATTTCCTAGTCGTTCTTGAACATCTGATGTACATACCCGGAAAATTTCCGGGTTTGACCCAGAGATTGCAGGGTGAGGGTCAAGACCTGAATCCTCCGGGCCGCGGGAGAGGGGTCTTGACACGCCCATTTCCCCTTTAAATGTGGGTGTTTCCCAGTGGTGTGGGACCGCCCGTCAGAGTGCAGTCTTGGCCGCGTCCTGCCAGAGCCAAGAAGTTCCCAGGTATGCTGATTTAGCAAAATGGTTTGCAAATTTAACCTCTGCAGTTGATGAGTAGTGATGTACATTGCATTGAAGAGGTCAATATCAGATAAAAGGTTATGAAAGATTCTGCTACTTATCAAATCATTTTACAAAACTATTTTTATTTGCTTAGGGGTGTACTTGCATACTTACTCTTTGATAATGAGTTGAGGACAAAGTGTTGAATGTCACATACGCATCCCTGGCTTTAGATGGTCTCTAATCATAAGACTTTTAAAATGCACTTAACATTTTTTTAATAAGGCTTTTCCAGTCATCTCATTTCTAGAGGCAAAATATCACTACCTCATGTAAACAAATGAAATTTAACTACAGATTTTATAATTATGTGTCCTTCAGTGATCACCACAGGTCAGAGTTTTGAGATTAAACCCTTTTTGCTTTTCACTTTCATTTCTGCCCGAATTAGTTTTCAATAGTTAAACCATGGAGCACCCTTACCTTGAGTGATATGGTTAATTCGAATTTGCAGATGAAGGTTCTCTTCCCTCAGAGTTCTGTTTTCATTTAAGAGTTGAGGTAGTGAGTCGAAACCTTGAATAGACATATTAATGGGAGAACCTAGAACATGGGAAATGTTTACATGACTTCATAAATTGTCACTACATACAAACAAATAACATCCAAAGTCATGGAAATGCATAAAATGACACACAGGAACACATGTATGTAAAAAACTAAATTACCAAGAAGTACATTTTGACTTAATACATATTAAAAATTGAAACTGCACAAAGCTGCCTTCCTTTTCAGATACCAGGTGGCATCAGGTTGGTCTGGAAATGCTTTGTGTTCACTGGGGAAAGATTTAGCTTTTGGTAAAATACAAAATCATTGGCTTACTGATAATAAAGACAGTATTTAATTTTTATAGTGGTGAAATGCTGTCTTTTAATTACATAAATCAATGTTCATTTATCATCTTACCATTGCCTCTTTTCATAGCAGTAAGTCTTTCTTTCAGCTGTTCCCTCAGGAGATCATTATTGTAAATTGATTTTTCCAGGTGCTGATGAAGGTTTCGAATTTCAATTAGATGTTCCTTAAGCAGATCTGAGCCTATTTGGAAAAATATAGGTTACCAAAACATCATTTCAAATATTCTGGATTGTGAAAATAAAAATTGTCAGCATTACTATCTTTTGCAGACATGATTAAGCTTCTTATATAGACATGCCATCATCCCTATGGCTCTATCATTTCTCTCTCTCGCTATATATATATATATATATATATAATGTAAATGGATTTAGCCATATTAGTACACATGATGCAGTATTCAGTGATTTTCCTTTTTATTGGACTAACATAATATTTAAAAGACAAGCTTTCTAGAGTTATCCTCTCTTCATCAGGTCTGAAGCAATACTAAATAATACCATTAGAACTAGAGCATGGAAATGGTTAAAATACTAGCATTTAAAATACCTCGAGGTGTCTATTTTTAAAAAATATATGCTCTGATGGGGTAAATTTCATTGGCCGGCTTCAAAGATACCTGAAATAGCACATGGGGCAGAATGACCAGATTTGGGGGAAAAATTGTTTTGAAATAGCAAAACGCTACTGGTACTTGCCCCATTGCCCCATAACGTGCAGAAAAAAGCATAAAAACATTGGGTATTTCTAAACTCAGTGAGAAATTTAGAATCTATTAGGCAAGGTTTTTTTCATTAGTTTTTGCAGATGTGAAAAGTTTTTGTTAAAAAGTGGAGAAAAAAATTATTGTTTTTCTAACAAAAAAATCACCAATAAGTTGCTTTTATCTTTTTTTATAGTGAAAAGATTAGATATGATAAAATATGATATGAATAAATGGTATCTAGAAGAAAGCCTCTGTTTGTCCGTTGAAACCGAACCGCCCCCAATATATAATATGTGTGGGAGCACAAAATAAGAAAGAAGAAAATCACAGCTAAACAGCAACACTGAAAATTTTTAAAAGAGCCATTGTCCCACAATATACTACGAGTAATAAACAGTATTGTCATTAAGGGGTAAAGATGAATGTTCATATGAAGTTCTGGTAGTGTGTCAGGAAACCAGAATCCACATTAAGACCCTATTTTATGGTGTTGAAATACATTATCATTTTTATCTCAAATATTTTCCTTTCCTTGAGAGTCTTTAAAATTCCCTTTGAGTACTTTAATTTTCAGGTTTTGGATGGAGTGATTATTCTAGGTGAAGCTAGATGCAGCTTAAGGCCTGTGTTCCTAATGTAGCACCCTTTGTCATATGCTGAACATTGTATAATGTACAACACATTTGCAGATGTATGAATCCTTGTAGGTGTAGGTTTTGTTGTTGTGACTGGCTGTCTTACTGTCACATATATGTTGGCAAAGTTTGCAGGTGGAATTGTTGCATCGTACAGTGCCATTCTGTGTATACTGGTGTTCTGGGGCCAGTTTGCCGCGGACCAATCTTTTCCTGAGGTTTGGTGATTGTTTAAATGCCAGTATTGGGGGCTGAGGGAATATTTTTTTCTGTCTGGCTGTAGGTCTTTAATAATTTTACGTATTTCCTCAAGAGTTGGGCTGTAGGTAACTACCACAGGGATCCTGCTTGTGTTTTCCTTTTTTTCCTCTAGAAGCCTTTCCCTTGGTGTTCTTAGAGCATTTTTTATTACATATAATTTTTTCCCTGTAGCCTTTTCTTCCGAAAAGACTGTGGCAGCGCGCTTAGGTCAGGGGTGTCCAACATGCGGACCACGGGCCAAATGCGGACCGCGGGACCTTGAGGTGCGGCCCAGGTGAGAGCGGCAGCCAGGGCAACCGATATCACAAGGGCACTTCTGCTTACCTGTGGGATGGTCTTTTGTACTGCACAGAGGAAGTGGAACCCAGCAGAGTCACGTGAATGTACGTGACATCATACAACTCTGCTCCTGTCCTGCTTCCTCTGTGCAGTACAAGAGAACACACAGGGAGGCCGCGCCCCCTGCTGAAGTCTCTGAGCGGCATCGAGCTGCAGTGCAGGTAAGGAGGTGAGGGAGGGTGTTTGAATGAGTATGCGTGATTGAGGGAATGAATCTGTGAATTAATGAATGAGTGTGTGTGTGATAGCATGGATGTGAAAGTGGGGGACATGGTACAGGGTGGCTGTACATGGAGGCTGTAAGTGATGTGCAGATCCCATACTGCTGGCAGAATCAACACACAAGGGGCCAGCTAGCCAGGTTTCAGCATGTACTGGCTCACTTGGCATGATAGGAGTGTGATTGCTAACAGCAATTACAGTCCCATCATGCCTAGGTTCCAGCATTTACTGGTTACCTAGGTATGATAGGAGTGTGATTGCTGTTAACAATCACACTCCTATCATCCCAAGTCATATTGTTGAATTTGCTGTCCAATTTTGGTGTGTTACTTACTTTTAATAAAATTGTGGTTAACACACCAAAATTGGACAAAGAAATACAATAACATTATTAATTTATATATGATTGTTGACAGCAATCACACTCCTATCATGCCCAGCCAACCAGTACATGCTGGAATCTGGGTATGCCTGAGATTGCTGTTAACAATCATAATATATAACTTTTTTGTACGATTTTGGTGTGTAACTTACTTTTATTAAAGGTGTGGGTTTTTTTATTATTTTTAAAGGTTAGGGGGGTCATTTTTGGTTTCGGCTAAGTGAACCCTGAATTTTCGGTGCATCCCTAGAATAAATAGAACTATTTCATTTTTACTTATCCAGAATCCTGAATTTGTAGTCACAAACCTTTCTAGGCCCAGAAATCAAACAAAGGTATCACCGCATACTGCAATACTGTTTTTTGACATTGTATAAATATATATACATACACAAATATAAAAAGATTGTCACTGCAAGAATTGTGAGTAATGCAGGGTGGAGCTTAAAGCGAAGTGTACTATGATTGGACCTTTGGACCTTCTGTGTATAACATCCCACCCAGAGTGAAGGTTCACACCAAGGCTATGCTGGATAGGGTAGTGTGTTACAGCTGTCAGACTCTTGGCACATCTAGCCACTGAGATTTTTGCCCAGTCTTCAAGGCAAAACTGCTCCAGTTCCTTCAAGTTGGATGGGTTCTGCTGGTGTACAGCTATCTTTAAGTCATACCACAGATTCTCAATTGGATTGAGGTCTGGGCTTTGACTAGGCCATTACAAGCATTCTTCGACCACTCGAGTGTTGCTTTACCAGTATGCTTAGGGTCATTGTCCTGCTGAAAGGTGAACCTCCCTTCCAGTCTCAAATCTCTGGAAGACTGAAACAGGTTTCCCTCAAAAAAGTTCCCTGTATTTAGTGCCATGCATTATTCCTTCAATCCTGACCAGTTTCCCAGTCCTGGACAATGAAAAACATCTTTGGTCTCTTTGTTGCATCTCTGATAAATGCTCTTCTTGACTGGTCTTTGAGTTTTGGTGGGTGGCCCTCTCTTGGCAGTTTTTTTGTAGTGCCATCTTCTTTTAATTTCTAAATTATGGATTTACGGTGCTCCGTGTGATGTTCTAAGTTTCAGGTATTTTTTTATAACCCAACTCTCATCTGTACTTCCCCACTTGCTTGGTGGTGCCCTTTGCTCAGTGGTGTTGCAGACTCTGGGGCCTTTCAGAACACGTGTATAAATACTGAGATCATGTGGCAGATCCTATGACACTTACATTGCACACAGGTGGACTTTATTTAACTATTTTGTGACTTCTGAAGGTAATCAGTTGCATCAGATCTTATTTAGGGGCTTCATAGCAAACATTTTTTAGATTTTTTTTTCTACTTAAATTATAATGCAGTAACATGCATATACTTGCAAAAAAACATAACAGGAATTGTTTTTAAACTCATCCCCAGCTTAACAATGTTTACAGTATCTTGCATAGTTGTAAACTAAGATAAATGGCATGATGACCAAATAAGTTAAGGCACGTAAGGAAGAAAGTGAGACAAAAGTCTCACTTTCTAATTCCAATAAAAAATACGTAATTGTATTTGTATAAGACAACTCCCATAAGCACATTATTAGGTACTGGAATATCCCTTTGAAATGATACCAAATTTGGTAACCAGTTAGGAAGCAGAAGTAAGATGTGCTTAATAATATATTTTAAAATAAGGAGGCAAGTAAAATGTTAAAGAAAAATGATATGTTTATGCTATTTTTAGTCCTGATTCTGTGATTGTCATATCACCTGGGAGTTTGCTAGCAGACTGATAACCAGATGATCCAGAGGAAGCATCTCCATTGATATTTCTATGCATAGATCTAACCAAGCCTGACACATCCCACAGTGCACCGCTGCAGTAAGAGGAAGCTTGCAGCTCTGTAGTTTGGGATGACCTGTGCAACGTGTGTGGAAAATGAGGAAACGTGGAAGAAGTATTTGCGTCAAAGTAACTGCTTGAAACACATGGTGCTGGAGTGAGAGGCATACCTGAAGGCAAAAGGAAAAGTGTCAGAACCATAGCACAACCAAACTAATCACAAAAAAGCGATTTTATACTCATATTTTATATACAAACGGATTGACTAACTTTGTTATTCATGAATATAAATGTCATCAAGATATTACAAATAATGTTCTGTTAAGTTTATTATTATATTCAACATGAAGTGAAGGATAATCAAAATTATTCTATATACTTGGCACAGAAATAAAATCATTTTATACAGGGATGCACCGATACTGGTATTGGTGCCGATACACAGCAGTTGTACGAGTACTTGTACTGATGCAAACTGCTCCGATAACGATACCCTGCCTGCAGGGCCGGACGGCAGACATTCAAAACAGTTGCTGAGCGGCTGCCAGCGGGATCGGAAGCTGCCTCTTCCAGCCGCCGGCGCCTAATGAAATTAAAGGGGCTGGCGTGCACGCACCACACCGCCCAATGGCTGTTCCTCAGCACTTCGTCCTACGTCTTAAAAGGGGTGGGACGAAGAGCTGAGGCAAATTCCCACAGACACACTCCAAAAACAGCAAAAAGGGAAGGGGGCAACACCATATTAATGCCTGTGGTTTTGGAATGGGATTTCCTACAAGCCCATTTAGGTGAGATGGTCAGGTGTCCACACTCTTTTGGTAATACAATGTAAAATAAACAGGGAAACCAAACAAATCGAATTAGTTAAGGGACAAAAAATACTTAATAACTGACATGCATACCTCACACATGTTCCACAGATCTTAAACTAAAGATAATGCATCTTTCCAAATCCATTCAATTTCTTAGGGCAAACAATTCTCTTAAGAGAAAGTCTAATTCTGTACATTGAATGTTTACAGCTGCGATATTTAGATTGCAGGTACTAAGTCAATTCTTGTAGAATACAACCTATTTTTGCAGTATTTGTAAAATTCTGTTACAACAATTACAAACTATAAACATAATAAGCCAATGAAAAACATAGTAGGCTAAAGCTTTTAAGTAAACTTGCATTTACTGCTCCCATGTGTAGTAATATTAACCAAATAGTTTTTATATTATTGAATTAACTCTTTTGAACATGAAAAACTGAAATAAGAATCTGAAACACATGCAAGGAGCAGCCCTCTCACGTTCTGTCCAGCTGTTTCTGTAAAGTGTGGAGCTCTTGCTGTACATCTGCCAGGAGAAAAACTGCTGGGGCCATGGGACAGGAGGATGAGCACCAGGCGGCCTTGAACTGAGTATTTAGAGTCATTCCTAGGTAGGATCATGTAACAGTGCTGGGTATATGGTTTAAAACAAAAGCCCTGGAAGTAAAACAAAAAAATGAAATGGAAGAATGTAGAGGCCCTAAATTTTGCAAAGGCCATATTTGTAATATTTTTTTTTACAGCTTTATAACACTTTTAGAAAAATAAATAAACAGTACAATTGTTCATAACCTGTGCATTTTTTAGGACCACCTAGTGACAATATAACACTGCAATTTAATCATTAGTTCGGTCATAAACTATATTTCACAGCACTAACTACGATGTATTTCTTGGCATTCTTTCTACTTTTTTTTCAGTGTATATCAACGATTGTTTACACATTGCAGACTCACAACTCCCAAGATTCTCAAAGCCATTTAATTTTATGTCTGTTTTTTTTTCAAAAATCAAGTTTTTATTGAGTTTTGTGTAAGGAAAGGTACAAAGCTTGTTAACAGATCATGCAGGTTTACAATAGACAAAAAAACCCAAATATAACAGATGAATAACTAGGATAATTACCCATGACATGATACCACATCAGAACTATTCAATTGGAAAGACTGAGTTTACCATACATCTACACCCCTTTCCCAGCAGGGAAAAAGAGAGGTCCAGAAAGGGATGGGAAAGGACAGTTAGAGGAGAAAGAGGGGAGGAGTCTTTATTCAGCGCAGAAGCCCAAGCCAAAATCCAAAAAAGATGTGTAGCAATATAATATTTTGTAAACTCCGGAAGAGCTAGGCCAGTATTGCTCCTAGGCAGGGTCATTACATGCTGGCTACATTACATGCTACTTGAGCTGGAAACTGTGAAGCCTGCAGATGACATCTTGTGAGGGCCCTGAATCTGGGTATAAGTCGGTATAAAATCCTGTTAAAGAATCCGGTAAGTATAATTTTGAAGTACATGGGTTCTTCCCCTTCTCGCAGACCCTGTACCTTTATTTTTTGCCTTCGGCCACGGTTGTGGATGTCCTCCATCGGGTATCGCAGGCCTTGATAGGCCCTCTGGAAGGTGGTAGCAGCACTATTGACCAGCATAGTCATCTGTTTGTCCAGGTCAGTAATTTCCTCCCTAGTTTACGCCATTTCCTCACCTACCAGCAGTCTCACTTAATTAGCAAAGGAGCTTAAATCGTCCTTTGTACGACTCGTGTGAGTTGAGGGAGAGCTTCCTGAGTACGTCCAGGGGCAAAGCTCTCTTGGCCCAACTTGATTCTTCCGCCACCCGGTGGGCTGGATGAGGAATCATACTCCCTCAGCCACTTAAGACCATATCAGTAAAAATATGCAATGGGCGCATGTTTTGCACCTTCATACGCTAATCTCTACATTAATTTTTGGGAAGAACAATTTTTGTTTAGTTCTGTTTAGTTCCCTTAAAAACAACAACACACAGCCATTAATGTCGAAACCTTGGCAACAAAAGTGAGTAAACCATTTCCCCTACCCGGTGTCATGTGACTCGTTAGTGTTACAAGGCCTCAGGTGTGAATAGGGAGCAGGTGTGTTAAATTTGGTGTTATCCCTCTCACACGCTCTCATAATGGTCACTGTAAGTTCAACATGGCACCTCATGGCAAAGAACTCTCTGAGGATCTGAAAAAAAGAACTGTTGCTTTACATAAAGATGGCCTAGGCTATAATAAGATTGCCAAGACCCTAAAACTGAGCTGCACCACGGTGGGCAAGACCATACAGCAGTTTCATAGGACAGGTTCCACTTGGAACAGGCCTCGCCATGGTCGACCAAAGAAGTTGAATGCACGTGCACAGTGTCATATCCAGAGGTTGTCTTTGGGAAATAGACGTATGATTGCTACCAGCATTGCTGCAGAGGTTGAAGGGGTGGGCGTCCGTCTGTCAGTGCCTCTTCTAAACATGATGCACCATGTCCTGTGGTCCGATGAGACCAAAATAAACTTATTTGGTTCTGATGGTGTCAAGCGTGTGGGGCGGCGGTACAAAGACAAGTGTATCTTGCCTACAGTCAAGCATGGTGGTGGTAGTGTCATGGTCTGTACCAACATGTACTGTGACATGCTGAAGCAGAGCATGATCCCCTCCCTTCGGAGACTGGGAGGCAGCACAGTATTCCAACATGATAACGACCCCAAACACACCTCCAAGACTACCACTGCCCGGCTAAAGAAGCTGAGCCAAGCATGTCTCCAGATCTAAACCCTATTGAGCATCTGTGGGGCATCCTCAAACGGAAGGTGGGGGAGCGCAAGGTCTCTAACATCCACCAGCTCCGTGATGTTGTCATGGAGGAGTGGAAGAGGACTCCTGTGGCAACCTGTGAAGCTCTGGTGAACTCCATGCTAAAGAGGGTTAAAGCAGTGCTGGAAAATAATGGTGGCCGCACAAAATATTGACACTTTGGGCCCAATTTGGACATTTCGACTTAGGGGTGTACTCACTTTTGTTGCCAAAGTTTAGACATTAATGGCTGTGTGTTGAGTTATTTTGAGGGGACAGCAACTTTACACGGTTATAGAGGCTGTACACTCACTACTACTTTACATTGTAGCAGAGTGTCATTTCTTCAGTGTTGTCACAATGAAAAGATATAATAAAATATTTATAAAAATGTGAGGGGTGTACTCACTTTTGTCAGATACTGTAGATGATGTATTATTTATTTGGCAAGGCGACCTTAATTCTATACATTCGTTTGTACATTATGTTAATCCTAATGATTTGAAACTTGTTTTTACATTTGTTACGCATCCAGACACTATTTCTTTTTTAGATTTGGAACTTACTGCAGTTGACACGTTAGTTACTACTAAGGCATATTTGCAAGTTGCTGGTAATTTTATGGCAAGACAGGATGCTTCATATTTGCATCAACTTCTTTACTCAAAACCTCCAGCAGCAAAGGAGTGGTTAACAATAGAAAACAAAACATCCAATCAGGAGACAGTCAGAGGTCATAAGAAGGCCCGCAAAACAGACCACTTCCTCTTCTTTGCTGCTGACCTCCAGCTGAGCATCCTCCTTACTAGTGTGCTACTAGATTTTGGTTAAAGTACACTTTTTTCTTATCATTATTATCGTTGCTGCATTTTGCATATTTATCTATATCTGTCTTTATCTTATATTATTTTGTATCTGCCATTTTTTCCTTCTCCTGGTAGCGTGGTTTAGGCCTTCGTGCCTTTTTTGTTTTTCTTACTTACCGTTATTCTGCTTGTTTCCTCTTTTTTCTTACTTGTTTGTGACCTCGGTAGGCAACGCGCGGTGTGTTCCGCGTGCTCTGCTGTCTGCCACGGCGGTGTATTTCTCCTCCTCGGGCCGTCGTCTCTCTTTACAGATTCCTCTCTTGTGCCGGCTTTTTTTCATCATCTAACTTTATCTAGCAGCTCGGCAACAGGTTCGGCTGTTTGTTCAACTACGCAGACACGGAGGCTTCCCCCGCCTCGTGTGTCCTCCTGCAGCCCTGTCTCACCACGCAGGCCATGTAACTAAGCGTTGTGGAGCCCGTTTTCCCTATTTTTAGTGCAGAGGGTAACCCCTGCTTTATTTCTGAGGGTGACCCCTACTATTCAGGTTGAGGGTTGACACTCTGGGTTTGGCCTCTGGCCTGTATACCCGGCCCTCTGGGTGACCCCCTTAGGTGCCTAAGGGTGAGCCCCGTATATATTTCTGACTCCATCTTTTCTCATCTATTTTCACAGATTGCTTCAAAGAATCCACTATAAATACCTACTATATCAGATTTTGACTAGCCTCTGCCCGCTGCCCTACAGGCATGGCTTAAAGCGGCTTTGATGGAGTGCCTTCTGGTGGCTCTGGCTTCTATGGCCCGCTCCTCCACCAACCAGACGGTCCCTCCTTCCGGGTCCCCAAGGCCTGACACCTCTGCCTCTCAAGAGTCCCACTACATGCCCACTACAAAGCGCCAATGGGCAGAGGGAGATGTGTCCCTCAAGGGCAAGGCACCTTTGAAAAAGTCCAAGGTCCCTTTAACGATGGTGGCTGGTCCATCTTCGTCAAGATCGGAGATGGAATATATTGAAGAGGATTACGAGACAATAGACCTGTCTGTCGCATCCCTATCCACAGACCGTTTTTTGGGGAGAGCTGGTCTGCAGAGCTGCCTTCTAGGGCAACAGGCCCCGTTTTCAGGACAGTTCAGCGGGTCAGCGCTCACAATTCTGCTCTCCTTCCTTCCGAGGCACTTCCAGGGGTAGAGGATGCTCCTCCAAGTCAAGAGGCTCATCAGGTAAGACCCTCTTCCATGTTACCTCATGTCCCTATAGCAGGCCGTTTAATGCAGGACCCTTGGGTCCTTCAATGTGTCCAACGATTTTGCATAGAATTCCTTTCCCATCCTTGGCAGTCCTGTCCCCTGTGTCCCATTCACCTCGTCGGAGATGCGCTAGAGCAGGTTCAAGCAGAACTGGCCTCCCTCCTTCCTTCATGGTCTATCACCACTTCAAAATGGAAGGCATCCATCTCCTCAGAGATCTTATGAGGAAAGGGGACTGGTTCGCGAGGCTTGACCTAAAGGACACGTATTTGATGGTGCGGATTGACACAGTCGACAGGAAGTTCCTTCAATTTTGGTGGAAGGGAGAACTGCCTTCCCTTCGGTCTGAGTTCTGCCCCTTGGTGTTTCACCAAACTCCTGAAACCTGTTATGGAATTCTTAGAGGTCACGGGATCCGGTCCATAATCTACCTGGACGACGTTCTCCTGATGGCCCAGAGTCAATCGTCACTTTCCCGGGACACCCGTCTCACAGTTCCTTGGGTTTCGTGATCAACGAGGACAAGTCTCAACTGACCCCGACCCAGTCGATTTAGTTTCTAGGATTCACTGTGGATTCAGTGTGAGGAAGTGGTCTGCTTTGAGGGCCTTCTTATGACCTCTAACTGTCTCCTGATTGCATGTTTTGTTTTCTGTTGTTAACCACTCCTTTGCTGCTGGAGGTTTTGAGTTAATGCAAATATTCGCCTCTTGTCTTTAATAAAATTTAGATTTGCTCTACACCAAGGCTTGAGTCCCTAATTCATAAGAGAATAGAGGCGGTGTAACCCACCCCAGTGAGTGGAGCGAATAAGCAAATAAGGAGATATAGCTTACCCCTTTGGGGGTTAAAAACAATCAGAATCCGGGATATACATAAGAGATAAAAGAAACAAATAATAGTGCAACCAGTGTGCAACACAAATTAATGCAATAAAAGTAATGGGCTAGGACACTCACATGAGCGGAGCCAATGTGACTGACTCAAATCGAAATCGCTATGTGTGATTTGGGATCACACACCCATCTGTTGGTGAAGATCTGATCCAGGGCCCCCATTCTGGGGGCCCTGTTTCTGGTGTGGATTACGCTGTGCTGACTGAGGACAGCACTTCCCCTTTAACACCTGCGTAAATATAGATAGCAGCAGGAAAAAATAATGGATCCAGTAGGGGATGAGTCTTTAAATGGTACTGTGCAAAACTGAGCAATATGTGCAGAAGATGCAGTATGTGCCAGTAATGCCAAATTTGCAAAATATGCAAACTGCCGTAAGTACACAATATAACAAATAAAAACACATAATCCAAATGCAATACTCAAGTGAAAAATAGTCCCCCTGTGATCCTCCAATAGCATGTTTCGCCTTGGGGCTTTCTCAAATTGGTCCTGCTGTCTCGCTGCTCCAGTCTTTTAAACTGTGAAAACCAATTTCCTTCCACCTCCTGGTTCCGTATATGTATGATAACCTGAGTGGACCAAAAGTCCATTCATCTGAAAGTTTGCGGTTTTCGCGACAGGATCCTATTTAAATCTGGATCCTTCTGTAAATAGGATCCTGTCTAGTGAACCCAAAATTGTGTATAGGAGTGCATCTAATTTAAAGAAGCACCTTACTAGCAGTTACATTAAAAAGGATCCCAAGAAGCACTTTCTTAATGACTCAGTAGGCTTCTTTGGCTGCTTGCAGATCCAAGGGAAGTGGGAAACTTCACATTTCAACGTATAAGACGGAAAACACCAATACCACTTTTAAAATACACAACTTAATTACATGTTATTCAAGAAATGTTATATACCTTGTAAAATCTCCATGTAATAAGTGCTATATAGGTAGAACCACTCGTCCATTGCATACCCGTATAGAGGAACACATTAGGAACATCAGAAGCATAGTATCTCCCTTCACTACAAAAAGATACACTCCAGTAACCCACAGGGTTTACAATTTTGGGGTATAGACTCTGTTGGAGGGGAGAGGATTTGATTAACCCCTTAAGGACAATAGGGATTATTACTCGTAGTATATTACGGGACAATGGCTCTTTTAACGTTTTTCAGTGTTGCTGTTTAGCTGTGATTTTCTTCTTTCTCATTTCGTGCTCCCACACATATTATATATTGTTTTTTTCAGGACAAACAGGGCTTTCTCTAGATACCATTAATTGTATCATATCATCTAATTTACTATAAAAAAATATAAAATATGGGGATTTTATCGCTCCTGGTATATGTCCGAGTCAATATGTGTTTAGTAACATCTCCTGAGCGCATTGATACCCCACATGCATGGGGTTATTTGGGAGGTAAAAGGCCGCCTTTGTGAGGTGTGTATTTTTATGCCATTTAGACATCTGATCCTACTGCCCCCATGTCCCATATTTGGGACATCTTTGAACCCGGCCAATTCAATTTACCCCATCAAATCATACATTTTTTAATACTAGACACCATATGGGCATTTGTAAAGCCAATATTTTAACTCTTTCCTTGTGGGAATTATTGTGAAGATAAAGAATTGTAGGACTTGCTTATTAAAAACTTGTTTTTTGGTCACAGTGGGGATTTTTACGTTACCATCTTTTATTTTTATTTTTTTTATTGTTAATGCCAGCCTTTGAATGACGGCAACGTCATTTACAGAATGGCACTTGTGGTTGCTCTTCGTAGCAATCACAAGGCTATCGGTGATCGCTTCCTAAGCTGTTTTAGCGTGCCGCGATCTTTGATGATCGGTATGGTGGCGGCCATTTTTCTTCCAGGGAGGACTTGTGAGGCTTCCATGGATGCCGCAAAGCCGCCGCGCGCGTCGAAACAGCTATTTAACGGCAGCCCGTACATGTACGGGTATTGTCGTTAAGGGGTTAAAGAAAATAAACTGGTTTGGTCTAGAGTGAATCTCAAAATGCTGTTACACGGAGCCCCGTTCAAAATATTTAATTCAGAGAATATGGATACGACTCCTCTACGACACGAACCAACTGATGTCTAATGAGGTCTGATTTCTGGGTAACACGCCTTTCACGTTCATAACACGAGAGAGTTTCTATCCCATGTGTTTTCTCTGGACACAGATGCTTTTTTTGCCGCAGTCCTCACACTCTTATAGCTTCTCCCCGGTGTGAATTTTCAGATGTTGACCAAGGTTTGAGTTACTTTTAAAACATTTTCCACAATCAGTACAGGAATAAGGCTTCTCCCCAGTATGAATTCTGAAATGCTGAACAAGGTGTGTGTTACATCTAAAACATTTCCCGCACTGAGAACAGCAATAAGGCTTCTCCCCGGTGTGAATTCTGAAATGTCGAGCAAGGTTCGAGTTTACAGTAAAACATTTCCCACACTCTGAACAGGAATAAGGCTTTTCCTGAGTGTGAGTTCTGAGATGTCGAACAAGATATGAGTTCCTGTTAAAACTCTTCCCGCACTGGTGACAGGAATAAGGTTTCTCCTGTGTGTGAATTTTGAGATGTTGAACAAGGTGTGAGTTGCTTTTAAAACATTTCCCGCATTCGGAGCAAGAATAAGGCTTCGCACCAGTGTGACTTCTTAGATGTCGTAAAAGGTTTGCATTTATGTTAAAACATTTCCCGCACTCTGAACAGGAATAAGGCTTCTCCCCGGTGTGAATTCTGAGATGTTGAATATGCTGATGCCTAATGAGCTGAGATTTAAAATGAGACGTTCTCCAGCAGCCCAGAGAGGAGACCGCTGATCTATTATGGACGGACTGATGTAGAAGAAGATCAGAGTCACTGGTAAACCGTTCCTGACACTCGGGGCAGCTATATGTACCCTCATCGGGGGGTGTTTCACACTGAAAATGTGTGTTACTGGTTTGGGTTTTATCAGTAGAAGTAGATCCCTTGTGTTCGGTTGGGATCCAATAATCTTCATTGGAAGCGGATTCCTCCTTTACGTGGACAGAGGTATTATCCCCCCCGTCGTGCTCTGTGTGTGTATCGGGGGCTGAGACATTTCCGTCTTCATCTGAGGGGGATCCGTCCTCATTACGAGTCGATGTGAGCTCTGTCTGTGGAGACTCCGCCGGGTCACAAATGTCTGTCTCTTCACATGAGGCTGATTCCTCCTTAATAAAATGAGACGTCTTACAGTCCAGCGGAGAATTAGGGGCCCGATCTCTGACCTCGGATGCGTCTGTCGGAGAGAAATCATCAAATTAAGTGAAGCAGCCGCTTTCCCAAACAAGTAGATTTCAGAGTCTCTTTCAGATAAAAGTCTTCAACCTGCGGAGACGCCGCCATTTCTAAACGCTGTTTTGCTGGATATATCCAGCCCTGTGTGTCCAAAATAAATGAGTCTTCGTTTAGTTTTACCTGACACTGAGTCTCGGCGAGTGACTGGGAAACCGGGGAAAGAGTGTGAGGCCCAGGCTGAGGGAGAAAAAGTCAGCAGAGGTAGCTGCTCGGACTTTCCAGCTCCGTGACAATAAATAAATATATATTTATCTCAAAATAAATACAAAATGAAACAGATAAAAAGAAAAGCATTGATTTCCATAACACTTTTTTTTTTAATACTATTGGCTTAAGGGGCTAGGGGTAGTGATTTTTTTCATAATTAGTTAAAGTCTTGGCTTGCCCCTCCTGTGGTCATGGGAAATCTTTACTTATATTACAGGATCAGTCCGTTCTCCTACTATACCTGCGACTATCACATTCAGTTGGGGTCAAGAATGCTGTTGTGTCTATTAATCTTTCCTCTCTCGTATGAGGATTAACAAACATAAAACAAGAATGGAAAAAAAAGACACTCCTGTGATGATAAAGGATTAATCAGTGACAGTTTTCATGAGCATAAAAACTCCCTAGCGTGTCTCTCACATGTTGTTGGCCCCGACTCCTGAGATCTCTCGCGGCTGCCTTATTGCCGAGTATTTATTATACGGACCTCACATTTTACATGTTATTTGTTACAGTGAAGACGCCTTAATATCTACACACAGACCGCAGGGATTAAACCTCTTACCCGGAGAGCCGCGGGGCTGGTGGGTCTCCATCATCACGTCCCTGTAAAGCTCCTTGTGTCCTTCTAAATACTCCCACTCCTCCATGGAGAAATAGACGGTGACATCATCACACCTTACAGGAACCTGAGACACACAATGAGCCGTCACCATCCAGACACACGCCTCGGTGTTACTGTATAACGTCCCGTTCCCAGCAGCGCTCACCTCTCCAGTCAGCAGGGACATCATCTTGTTGGTCAGTTCCAGGATCTTCTGCTCGCGGTTCCTCTCGTGGGTCAGCAAGTGAGGTGGAGGCACCGGGCTGGGGCTCTGGGTCCCGGGGGGTTTGTGTGACTCACAGGGGATGCAGTCATT
>VKOC01006207.1:0-17500 GCA_009364415.1 Spea multiplicata
AATCCTGTCCTTATAACCCGTTATATCCTGTATATTCCTCATATTATATATTATATACTCTCCCCATATAACTAATCCCGTCCTTATAACCCGTTATATCCTGTATATTCCTCATATTATATAATTATGAACAGGTCACCAGAGAGCAGTTTATTGCCCAGTTGCAGACCATAGTAGCCGGGTGCCTTCCAGTTATACATGCGCAGCTCAGTGTGGAGGTTTCCATATGAATTGTCTGATAGTAGTCCCTGCTGCCTCCCGACCACCGGCGGTCTGTGCTGCTCACTATTGCCTTACCTCATCCGGTGCTAGAAGTGGCTCTGCTCTCACCGCGTGCTGATACGTGCCCCGCGTAATCATTCATATGTTTATTGCAATTTATTCAGATTGTGACATTTGTCTTGTATTTGTTACCTGGGTTACACGATGCAGCTCAGCGGCATAATAATAATAATAATAATACGATCTTTATTATTACCGCCCTACCTGGGAACTCTCTGGGTTTCGCCGAAGTCTTGGTGAGAAATGCTGCTTCTCTGTGTCAACGCCTGAATCCCCTGGGTCGCGACACGCCCGACTCCACCCATTTACCCTTTAAATGGGGGGGTGTCCTGTGACATCACCAGGAACGCCCACTAACATCAGTGGGACCGCCCCCTACATCAATGGGAACGCTCACAGACGCCAGCAGGTAGTCCTGGCTCCATCCAGGAGGGGGGCTACGCATCGCTGGAGCCTAAAAGTGCCCAGGTCTGGTGACAGCTGCCATGGCGAACACGTAACGGAGATTTCTAATCAATAATATAGTTATTATATGTATAGGGGGGTCCTGGAGCAGGGGCCTGCATTCCGCGTTACGACTGTCGGGCTCCGCGTTACGTGATCACCGTATTCTGCCGATAACTCATCGCTACTCTTGCACTTTTTGAACGGTGTGTGCTGAATGTTGTCACGGATGTGAGAGAACTCCGCTGTCTCGTTTGCATACTTTTTGTTTTTGCTGCTCAAAATAATTGCCATGCGGTGGATAGGTGGCCAAAAGTGGCCGTCTTTGTCCCTCCTTTTTTTTGATGACATCATTTCGGCTCCAGAAGCTGCCTTTTCAAATATTCGCCCAACTGGAAATGGAGCTCTCCCATTAGTGAAAGAGTGAGGGTTTCCATCTAAAAGACCGAGAAAAAGGTTATAGGAGAGAGGGGAGAGATACCGAACGACAGAGGCCAGTAGTGATGTCATAGGACTCGGAGAAATGCACGTCACGTGATCACAGTCCCGGGGCAGTAGCATTCTGATGTCACGGTTCTGTTGCTTTTGGCGAGCTGTAATGTTATCAGAAATTTGGACAGTTTGCCCGGCCGCCTCGCCATCCCTTTGGCCCGGAATAATAAATAGTGTTTAATAAATCGATGCATATATTTTATGGAGCTTCCCCTTGAGGCTGTTGAGTAATTGACTTGTTTATGGCTAGTATTGTACTTGGTGCCAAACGGCTCCCATCACCTGCTGCACCCTAGGTGAGTGGTTGCCGTCTTTTTGCTTCTGTCTTCAATCTGCCGCCTGTCTCCTCCGGCGGGATCTTTACTCTTACAAAAAAAAAGAAAAATTTTCTTCCAGACAAATCCAGATTTATTTCTAGACCAGAGCACACGATTACAGAAATATTCTATTTATGTCCGGTTTCTGCATGCGCGTCGGGCGGCGATCGTCGTACTGCGGTTACACCGATGTCTCCGATATAAAGAAAGTGTCTTTAATCCGGTACTTCGTGAAAATGTATCTTATTTGCTGTACGTGTGAAGGAAGTAGCGCTGCGTTTATCACCGTGCAATATATAAATCTATAATATATTATAAAACCCCAAGGTAACGTAACTGCTGGGTGGGTTGGATCGCCCCCCGCAAACATCCCATAGTGAGAAATGCTTTTAACCCTTTCTATAATGGTGCCAAAATATGTATTTCTGACATTAATAATTCTCAATATATTATAATATTTGATTTTGGATAGTATTGGTTGGTTTTTTTTTAAGTGGTGCAAATTTTCCACCGGTTTCCATGGTGACTGCTTCATGCCCATCACTTTGCACTGGAATGGCTCTTTCTTTGGAGACATTGTCGCTATCGTTTTGGGGGGTCTGCACGCTCTATGAGACCGGGGAGAGCCCTCGATGAATAATAATGTGAAATACAAAAAAAGGGAAAATGGCCTTATTTTGCTGAATGTATTAATGTGTTTTTATTGTGTGTTGATAAAGTGTGTATTTTACTTAATTTCTCACACTGCTTTTAGTAAAATTTTATTTTCTTTAAAAATATAAAATATCTAATTTTATTTTTGATTTGAATCAAAAACGGCAATATTAATAAAGCCTCGTTACTGACGACGCGGCGTGAGAGTTTTTATTTTAATTATTATTAAAATATTTCCACTTATGAAAAATTCTCTTGCCCATTTGACCTCCCGTCGGGGGCTGAAATGTCATTTGTTACAACAGATTGGACAAACGAATTAAAAGATACCAAACAAGACGAAGACGGGCATGAAGCCTCAAACCGAACCAAAAAGGGGTAACCCCCCCCCATCTAAATCCTCTCGTGTAACTGTAACGGCACAATCCCTGGAATTTACTACAATCCTTCGTTTGAGATCTCGTTTTTTGTTGGTGGTTTATTAAAGGTTGTAGCTATGAACTAACATTTTGGTAATACAGACAATGAAAGGTCCCAGGGGGAGCGGCAGGAAACTGGCAGAAGTAACAGAATGAAGAAAATATTTCGAATCTATCATAATTCATTCGAGAAATTAACACATTACAAAAAAAAATCTCTTGAGGGGACAAACTAATACACCTTTCCTGGCCTCCTGTACTTTGTGCTTCTGCTAGTGGGAGATATGGGGAGCCATGGGGCGTTGACTAAAAGGTCTAAGGAGGAACGGACTTCATTAGCATCGCCATAAACCGTCAGCTCAGTGTGGTGTTTGAGCCGGGAAAGTCACCCAAAATATCACATGACTGACAGCAACGGCTGTAAAGGGGGTTTATTGGAACAAAATTAAAGCCAGGTTTATGTCAACGCTGTCTGACATTACTGTATATAGTGCAGGGGTGTTATATTACTGTATACAGCGCTGGGGGGTTATATTACTGTATAGCAGGCGTTGGGGGGTTATATACTGTATGACAGTGCTGGGTTATATTCTGATATAGTGCAAGCGGGTGTTATGATTCACTCTATACCACGCGCTGGGGGGTTATATTTACTGTATACAGTGCTGGGGGTATATTACTGGTAAGAAGCGCTGGGGGTTATTACTGTATTTACAGTGTGGGGGGGTTATATTAACTGTATGAAGGAGCGCTGGGGTTCATATTAACTGTATCATGTTCTGGGGGTATATTACGTATACAGCGCTGGGGTTATATTCACTGTAAAACAGTTGCTAGGGCGGGTTATGATACTGTAATCGCGCTGGGGGGTTATATTACTGTAATATCAGCGGCTGGGGGGGTTATATTACTGTATACAGATCTGGGAGGATTATATTACTGTATACATTTACCTGGCTGGGGGGGGTATATTACTGTATAGAGAGCTGGGGGTTATATTTACTGTGTATACAGCGCTGGGGGGTTTCTATTACTGTATATCAGCGCTGGGGGGGTTAATATTGACGTATAGCAGATCTGGAGGATTATATTACTGATACAACCGCAGGGGGGGTTATATTACTGTATATGAGAGCTGGGGTTTATTACTGTATACAGTCTGGGGGTTATATTACTGTATATGAGAGCTGGGGGTTTATATTACTTGTACTATCTAGCGCTGGGGGGGTTATATTACTGTCATACAAACGTGCTTGGGGGTTTATATTAACTGTATACAGGCTGGGGCGGTTATATTTACTGTATACCAGCGCTGGGGTTATATTACTGTATACAGTGCTGGGGGGGTTATATTTAACTCGTATACAGCGTGGGGTTATATTTACTGTATAATGCGCGGGGGGTCACTATTACTGTATACAGCGCTGGGGGGGTTATATTACTGTATAGAGAGCTGGGGTTATGGACATTTTCCATTGGCATAGTTTGTTGCTCTCTTTTGCATTTTCTGTAATGCCCCCAGTCCCTGTACTGCGGGAAGAATAATTCTGATTGTATAATTAGACTGTAGACCAGCTGCAGTTTCTCACAAACATTCTCTGAGCCCACGGGGGGTCGATGCGGATAAATATTAAATAAACCTGATATTTTACTCTAATAATACATTGAACCAAACCCCAAGCTTTACTGCCCTCTGCTGGATAGGTGATGGCGCTGCACTCAGCAAAGGGTTACTTTCAATAGAGAGGAGCTTTCACGGCCAACGGAGAGACCTTTTTATATCACTAAATAAATAGGTGAGCGATGAAACTGAAACTCAGACAGACCTCATGATGTAAAAGCCATCTCTGCTTAATAATCACATACCTACAGGTGAACAAATTATTGGCAATGTTTCATGCTGGGCGGGTGACTGCATACCTCCCAACAGACCTGTTTTATTTGTGTGAAGAAGTTCTGGTTTTTAGGCACTGTCCTGTTGTTCCAGGTAGCTGCCCACTGTGCAAAAGATGGAGGGTTCCATTACAGGGACCGTGGCTGCTTGTGGAGACCACCTCATCACCCCTGAGTGGCCAGGGAAAATGTGATGGAGGTCGGTGCCATTGTAGCCTAGGACCACCCACCCAGGTCCCACCTATCTCCAGTGCTAGACCACCCCCCAGGTCCCACCTATCTCCAGTGCTAGACCACCCACCAAGGTCCCACCTATCTCCAGTGCTAGACCTCTCACCCAGGTCCCACCTCTCTCCAGTGGTAGACCACCCCCCAGGTCCCACCTATCTCTATTGGTAGACCCACCTCATCCCCAACACAGGTGTCCAGATTTGGGCCGTATGTGATGATTCAAAGTGGTTTGGATAACAAAGGAGACGGATGTAGGAGAAGCTCTGTGGACTTGATAAGAACCGACACACGCGAGTAGAAGCAGCCGGCAGGTGAGGTAAGTTCAGGAGTCAATTGATGGAAAATCACAAGTAACCAACCACCATAGAGCCCTCTACCAACTCTCTTTAATCGGAGCCTAGGAGAAACGTCCATATCCCTGTAAATCTCACGATCCTTGAATCCAATCTCTTCCTGTCCGTCACATCTCGCCCATCTTCATACCTTTCTGCTGTGGTTACTTGGAATGGAAACTCTCTGGATCCCAAGCCATGCGCGGCCTCAGTCCGTCTTCTAGATTTTTGTATGTTAAGATTACACAGATTTTGTATTCAGGTAATAGAGATGGGGGTCACAGATTGGCGTGGAAACAGAAATTCAATTTATGACCAGAAGCTTGCCAATATCTGAACCTCCAAACAGGAATCCAGACCTTTTCTTCCCCAATGCATAATTTGACTAATCCCAGAGGTCGCTTTTTTACCCCCCCAAAACGTACAATTTTCTTAAACCTCCAGATAAAACTAAAATGTAGATTTTAAGGCCCCAGCATCCCCCAAAATAATGCACAGGGAAGAAGAATAACGATGGTTAATGCTTTAACGTAAATAACCACTTCAACATGTAGAGCGGAAAGACAAAACCACAATGCCACCGTGTTAATTAAAGTGGGGATTTCTTTTAGTCTGCGGTCCTGCCGCGTTGTGGTTTTTTTTTTGTTTCTTGTGGATTAAAACATGGGGTTTTATCAGATACGTAAAAAATAAATTATTTTAAATAAACCGAACGTGCGGAGACCAAATTAACGAGGCTGGGTTGAAGTAGTTGGACCTCAACCACTCAAGATATGGAGAAGAAAGGAAAAACCAAACTCAAGATATGGAGAAGAAGGAAAAACCAAACCAAGATATGAGAAGAAGGAAAAACCCAAACTCAAGATATGGAAGAAGACAGGAAAAAAAAGCAAACTCAGTATGGGTCCTATAAGAAGGGAAAAAAAAACATCTCTTTCAAAACAATTAAAGATAATGTAGCTCGACCTGCAGACTCGCTAACTGGGTGATTTCTCAATTTCCAGATTAAAACTTTAATTTTTATCATTACAGAAGAAATTCTGGCATTGGATAAAAAATGGGTCCTTTAACTATATTTGAGTTTGTAAATTAGATTCTGCCAAAAATGAATAGTTTCTGATAAGGATTTATTTTACTTGAAATCTGTGTTGCTATTTAACTGTGGTTGTCCAATTGGCTGCTGGCAATATTACGGGGCACTCATCAACCAGCGATCGTTTCTATTTTTAGGTTTGTCCTAGAACGTTTTTGGTTTAATTAACGATAAAGTGTGTATTTTTTTTTTCAAAACCAATTCCAAACCATTTTCAAAAGACTCAAGAATATCTGCTGATATAAGAGTTAAGGCGTCCCTGCGATTTCATTTAGAAAAATGTTGATACTATATTCTAGATTTATGATAATATTTAATATAATATTATTTTTATCAGTATATTGGTAATTGTTTTAATAATGCTCTTAAATCAAGATATTGTTTCCTGGAAAATATTAAAATTTAGTGTGGATTTGTTAAAAAAAAAGTGTAACAGATTTATATTTATTTTTTTTCAGATCAAAGATAAGATATAAATAGAAATTTGCGTTGTAGGTGAGATCGTTTTTTTCTTTATAAATAATTAACAAACCAATAGAGCTTTTCGCCGTCAGGCATAACTGGATGCGCAAGGCGTAACTTCTTTACCCGAGGTGAGAATAATACCAGCGGCTCAGACAATGGAGATTTCACGGGATCCAGTTTCTGGTGAAAACCCCCGAAAGGCAACAAAGGAGCAGATTATTGCCATAATAATGAAAAATTCCCTTTAATTCAATTAGATGGCATCCCAAAGAGTGAATTTGAAGCATTTATCTAAAGTATCATTGTCTATATTATGGGCGTTATATAATGTTAATTCAGAATGTATCATGGTTTCCATGCCGCCGTAAAAAAACCTTTCATGTCCCTGGAAAGGGACCTCTCTTACCTCTCTTCTCACAAGTATGAAGGTCGCCGACTAATTACACCATAGACTTTAAGACCAAAGCAGCCAAGGTCATTGCCGCCTTCTATGATGGTCTTTCAGAACGCTGGAAATATGAGCTATCCACCAAAGGCATCTCCAGTGACTTCAAAGATTTTGTGTCTATTGCTCTTATTTCCACTCCTAATTGCCCCGTCATTTTGGGCTTTTGTGGCTTCAGTCGTATAATTTCTTATTTGACTGACATTCCGGAGGCAACAGATCCAAGGAAAAATGATTCCAATCGTGCCGTCTACAGAAGAGCTTCCCAAAACACTAATCTTGACAAAGCCAACTTAAGCTCTGAAAATTGTTCGTCAGGCCCCCCTGACAAAGCTAAGCTCTACAAAACGCGCATTACGAAGGTGATTCCCCTGATGAAGCCAAACTAAGCCCCGCAAACCCCTCATCAGTTCCCCAGACGAAACAAGGATAAGCTCGACAAAAAGCACATCGGGCAGTCAGTTCACCGATGTAGCGAAACGCGTGTCAGGCAGTTAGTTCCCCTGACGATGCTGAGCTAAGCTTGCCGAAACGCGCATCCGAGAGTTAGTTCATCTGACAAAGCCAGGCTAAGTTTAACAATACACGTCAGGCAGTTGGTTCCCCCTGACCATTCTGAGCTAAGCTCATAACAAAACCAAGGTAAACTCTGAATAACGTGGTCAGTTGGTAAGCTAAGCTCGGCAAAAGCACATCTGGCAGTTCACCTGAGGAACCCAGACTAAGCTCTACAAAATGCTCATTGGTTAACCTGATAAAACAAAGCTAAGCTCGACAAGACGCGTATCGGGCAGATGTTTCCCCTGACAAAGTAAAGCTAAGCTTGACAAAACACTTGTAAGGTAATTGGTTCCCCTGACGAAGCCAAGCTAAGCTCAACGAAACCTGACACACATCTAGCTTATCTCAGCTTAGCCAAGGCGTTTTGTCGAGCTTAGGCCCAAGCATCAGACAGCACTCAGCACTCCCAAATGGACCCCCTGTACCAATTTCCCCAAAAACAGAACCCCTTCCAAGGCCAGGGCCCATAGTCTGTAGGAAGGAGGCTGGCCCTCAGGCCTCTCCAGGAGCCAATGGAACAGAGGCTTCTGTGAGCACTTTGTTTTGTCAAGTGACAAGCGTTTTGCTGCGCTTAGCTTGGCGTTTATCAGTGGGACCAACTGCTTCTGTCTCCCTACCTAATTCTGATTAAATGTTATGTACCTCTGAGGTCTAGCTTAGAAAACACGATAGAACCACAAAGGAGGTCAAATAACTCCAGAATGGGGGGTAAAGAATAGTTATTCTTGATGGTCATCTTTGATGTATACTTCCAGGGCAAGACATTCAGGTAGCGGCAAAGATTATGTACTCCTCAGGGGAGGAATGTCCCAGGTAGTAAATTGATAGGACAATCCTACAGATGGTGGCTTGGAAACAATTCAGCCTGTTTCTTATCAAACACATCCTGGTAGTCCTTATAAGTACCAGATGTAACAAGGAGATCGATGGAACCTACAGATATGGCCATTAACATCAATGGCAGTACTAGGTAGTAAGAGGGATGTTATTCTTGTAGTCAATGAAATACAATGTGTGTGTAAATACGTTCTTTTCATCAACATTTCACACATTAGCCCAGGATACTTTATTTTTTTGGAATTATACAATATAAAGGTCTGATATTCGGAATGCTGGCAGCCCCTCTCACAAATAACTATCCTGCATTGTTTTAGGCAGGCAGGAGAGGTTAGCAGGAACCGCTCTTATACCATATTTTACTGACGGTTACCCAAGATTGTCCCTCCTTGTTCCTCAGCGCATCTCTATTTTGAATGCAGTAATTCGTTTTTAGATCACAATTAACATATCGATGAGAATTTATATTGTAAGTGAGAGCAGGTTTTCCATGTGAAGAATTAATTTACAAAACAATAGATCCTGTCACTGTCAGGCATAACTAGATGCACAGGGTGTGGTCGGTACCCCTTTGTTATGTTAATGATCTGCTTTCTGTTGCTTTTCCTGCCATCCCCACCAGAATACAGATGGTAATTTCCTTACCGCATGTCGTAAAAATACTACAATGGGGATTTCACAAGCCCCCAGTTTCTGGTGAACACGCCCAAAACATGTATTTACATAGAGCCATTCGCTAACTACGTCGATTAATTCATTAGTCGTTGCTAATATACAGCTTAAGCCCAATCTATAACTTCTCAAACACCCTCTTTGGCCACTACCTGCTATCCTGCTGTCTCTCCCCCAACTCCTTCTCATGCCCCAAAGCGTATTCACCTCCCTTGTCCCCTCATTGTCTCACTTGCTGTTTCAGTAAACGCCTCACCCATTACACAAGCCGTACAGCCGCTGACTCTGGCATACACTCTGCTTTCCTTCCTACTTCCAGTTCTCTCTCTAGTTACTTAATATGACGT
This sequence comes from Spea multiplicata, assembly GCA_009364415.1. Taxonomy (NCBI): domain Eukaryota; kingdom Metazoa; phylum Chordata; class Amphibia; order Anura; family Pelobatidae; genus Spea; species Spea multiplicata. The sequence continues at coordinate 9,485 of VKOC01006207.1, forward strand.
TTCTGCTCTTTTCCATTCCTCTTGCCCCACCGATGTCCCCTTTATTCTATCCCTCCTTATTTTATCAGGCTTGTCTACTATCTTGCTCAGCCAAACTGACATCATCAATCTCTTTACTGGATCCTTTTCTCTTTCTCCATGCATGCCACCATAACCCCCATCGTGATAAAGCTACCAAAACTACCCCCGGTCTATCTACCTTCTCCTGCCATGTTTCTTGGACAGCTTGTGTATACCCAGATAACTAATTTAACAACAAACAATCTAAAGCTGAACTTATTATCTTCCCTGCTTCCTTTGACGGAATCCCTCAATGTCAATGTTGCAACCATATAATCCATCATCCAAGGGTTATCTGCGAGCTTTTACCCATTCCTCTGCTAACATGTCCCCACAAGTCGCTGGTTCCCCCACACCAAAGGAGTGAATCTGCAACCCCAACTAAGATCTACAAACTTTTTGTAATCTACCTTTATCTCCAAATTCACATTTACCAGGTCCCCCCTCCCATCCGATTATCTTCGTCTATTCCCTGGTCTGAGTTTTACCCGTCATGCACCTAAACTTCTCAATCACTCATCCTCTGGAATACTCTTCCCTGACATACCCAGTCCTTCAGCAAATCCTCTAAGGCCATTCTCTTCAGGGAAATAAGAGGGTAACTTCCTCCTACCTCTGCCCCACTTTTCCAAATCTCACCCTCTTACTCCTCAGTCAGCCTGAATACATCCATTCATATCATTCATTTAATCACTTAAGCTTGTCTGAACAATCCTCTCGTCACCTTTTGTTTCCATCTTGCTCTGTGATGTGCAGCTTGTTATGCCCAGATTACCCATTGTACCGCGCCACAATATACGATGATGCTGTATAAACCACTAAATAACAATAATAATTGGTCCCGTCCTTTTGTCCAAAATCCATGATTATAGCGCAACAAACCCACAGGCACCGGGGAAAAAAAGGTTTAACGGAAAAACCTGTGATCCATCCCGATGACGCTAATCTGAAAGCGTGACGTTATAACCAAACTCATTCACTATTTTGAGGGCTATTGGTGCTAAATAAAGTTTCAGATGCATAAACGAAAATTACAAATCTATTTCTGTTAAAAAAAGACATGAAATTCACAAAATCGTTGTAGAAATATTTACCCAAACATCACAGCGCCAGTTTTCAACATTTAGCGAGAATTAGTAGTAATACCCCAAATGTGTTATGGGATCCCATTAAATTAACAAAATGTTCTAAAGAAGAAAACATTACAATTTTATATTCCAAAAATGTTTTTAACTAACTTATTCCAGGACGGGCAAAAAAAAGTTTGCTTCACCTTCCCCAAAAAACGCACCTTGAAGGTTCCATTGAAATGCTAATGAAGCAGAACGACGTACGCCCATTAACATATGCTTAGAGTGCATCAGCCAATCGGCTATCGCCAATTAACTAACCCACCCTGCTCTTGGTATAAATCACCCTCCACCCTGTCCTGTCAGTAAGCAGCTGGACGTGAAGGTGACAAGACAAGGATTGGACTCACCTGAAGAGGTCTGCAGATACTCGACTCCGCTCCTCATACTTTAATGGTAATTATTATTTATAATTTATAATATGTTCTGTCTACAATGGGAAATAATCACTGTAATTACACATATCCAGATTATAAAATGGGAGAACCGGACTTAAATGACTTTAGAGATACCCCACAGGAAAACTGGGTGGTGGGGTGAACAGTCTGTCGGTAATTACTGTCAGTGAAGGAACCAGGGTTTTCTAGAAGAAGAGATTGCTAGAGTAGGAACATAATTCTTGGTTTAACAATAAAAACATGGCATTAATGACATTGTCTCTGATTTAAGATGGCCACCGCAATCCAGGAAGTCACCAAGGAGATGGCAAAGCTTCTTCTGCAGCTCATTGGAGAGACGTCAATAAGCATGAGAAGAATGGCCGTGACCGATCACTTTGATCCAGTTCGAGAGATCGGTAAAGGGTCCTATGGAAAGGTTCTTCTGGCCAACCACAGAACATCAGGTAAATAATAACTACACTAACTATGTGAGGGGAAAATACATTAAAATACTGGCTTTTTATCGCATGTTAAATCTTTTACATTGGATGTAAGAACATTTTTAAAATCTTAATTGGCAGGTCAGATGGTGGCCCTGAAAATGCTAAAAAAAGACAGAACCGGAAGAGATATTTTTCTCCTGGAATATACCATCTCTCTCTGCCTCGCATCCCATCCGCACATCATTTCCACCTATGGGATGGTCTTCGAGACGCTCAGCAATTACGTGTTTGTCCAGGAGATCGCACCGGCTGGCACCCTGCTGTCCATCATAAAGCCAAAGGTATGTTTTCAGTGTAATGAAATCGTGATGAAGAAAAGATTCTTCGCCTATTAATTTATATGAATTACATGAAGTGTTTATATTAATTACATGAATTTATATTAATTACATGAAGTGTTTTCCCTGTTCTAACCCTACATTTCTTTTGCAGGTTGGTTTGCAGGAGGATCTGGCGAAGCATTGTGTCCTCCAGGTAGCTAGTGCTTTGGATTTCATGCACAGCAAGGGGCTGGTCCATCGTGACATCAAGCTTGATAATATTCTTCTGATGGATGGAGGATGTCGCTACATTAAACTAGCAGACTTTGGTCTCACCCGACTCCAGGGAACCCATGTACCGGCGATGTCATGGACTATCCCTTACATGGCCCCGGAGCTCTGTGTCCTTGAGGAGAATGCACAGTTATTGTTGCATCCCAGCCTTGATGTGTGGGCTTTTGGGGTGCTAGTTTACATAACTCTCACCGGCTGCTTTCCCTGGAACGAGGCAAAGACCACAGACAGAATGTACCTGGACTTCACCTACTGGGAAAGTATTAAGGATATCACCCAGGCTCCGTCAGAATGGAAGAGGTTTACTCCAGAAGCAAGGAGCATATTTTTACAGATGTTGGCTCTCAATCCCACAGATAGATGCCCTGCTATTGAGATATCCAATTATATTAACTTTCCTTGGAAAGCAACAATTCCCCCTGAGAACATCGTATATGGAGCAGGGGGACATCAGGATGTCCACATTGCAGCATCATACAACTGGTCACCGTGTCTGCTTCTTGACCAGGAAAACATCTCCTTAACAGTTGGTGCAGAGATTGAAATCACATGAATTCAGGCTTTGTTTCTGTCTCTAAAGAAGAGGAAAGTTGGTTTGGTTCTTCAAATGCTATACAACTTCATAGGAGGATCTGTCACAAATAGTGCATAGGAATCTCTGGGAATGATGAAAGAATCGGTGGGATGTAACACGGTAGCAGTGGTTATAATAACCTACACCGAGTGTCTTAACCACTATACTTTAGAAATGAATGCCTCCCTTTTCTATGGATTCTGTTCCTTTTAGGTTCACATTCCCAACTGTTACTGGTAGACATATGGGCCAAAGCGATTCTATCAAATTATTTAAGTTTGCTTTTGGCCTATTCATTTGCAGACAAACTAATTCAATTTCCAAAAATGGGGGGGGGAGCTTGTTGAATGCAGAAGCAAAATTCATCTTTTTTGTTCTTCTCTCTTCTGTCATCCATCTTCTTTCTTTTGTCCACATCTCCAGACATGACCTCCAGGTGACCTTTATCAAAATGGCAGCATTTGCGGTTACACCCTTCAATCGGGGAGATGGTTTCACCAGAAGCTCCACCATTTTTGCAGATGTGCGTGAGAGGTTATGTTAAGAACAAGAAGAACAAGATGAACAAGAAGATGAAGGAACTGCTAGAGAAGAAGCGAAGCTGCGGGACATGGAAGCGGCTGATGGAGAAGGTAGGGAGACATTCAGAGAGAGTGAGGCTGGTGAAGAAGGTAGGGAGACATTCGGGAGTGGGAGTGAATGAGCCCATGAAATTCAGTTGAAAATTCTGAACTTTTTGAAATGTTTTCGTTCATTACATTTGCAATCCGAATGCACACGTCTAGTAACTGGTAAGTCCAATGCATAAAATGATCACAGGTAAGTGTTATGTTGTATAGATTTGTCTGCTCGAACTTCTCCACAGTATAAACCCATTAATTCCTCTCGCAAAATCTCAAGGACTGTTCTCTGTAAGACTCCCGCCAACTGGTGAGCAGTCCTTATAAGACATAATGCTGCTGAGATGAGGATCCTTTCTCAAGTATGCTCAACGTCCTCCATCCGATACGTGCAAGAGTATCTACCTACTTACCTTTCCACAAGTTCCATAGAGTACTGCTCGGAAAAACTCCTAAGACTACATAAGAAAATATTCAACAAAGAAGAAAAAAAAGGCACTCTGGAGTTGGAGAGAATTTATTATCTCTATCTCTTAGAGTTAATTATGAGATGTTTATGTAATGGCTTTTAATTAACATCCTATAGCTTTAAAAAAACATATTGCCCATAAATATATAATATTTTATGTTTTTTTACATCCTTTTTTCTCTTAGATATGAATCCTGTATAACATTAAGTGATTTTTTTTTATAATTTTATACCTTTCAGCTTGTAGAATATGCTATTTATTTATATATTTACATTTTGTTATAGTTGTATTTATACATAATTTACTTCTTAATTTTTCATCACATTATTTTTATGAATCCGTTAAATTATTGTTGTACTTAATCACTATAAATTCTTCCATGACACAATAAAAAATAAGTAATAAATTATTTGTGTTAGATATACAGTATGAAAAACATGTATGATCAGTAAATAGTTAATCATTCAAATGCTTTACAAGTATCAATGGGACTCTTATTCGATTGGTTCGTGAAATTTGCATTGCCTTCCATTCGCTTTACACTAATGAGTAAGCAACAAGTGAGGTGCGAAACGCGTTGCCTTTAACAGATAGTTTTCTGTAATTTCTCCATGACTGAAATATACAGATTTATTCTTTCAAAATAAATACTTTATGAATTTGAAAAATTGTAATTTATATTAAAAACATCTTCTTTTTAGTGGAAATTTCTTATGTAGACACATTAATTCAGTATGCTAAATAAAAGATATATTGCACTTGAATAAAGAGTCTTTGGTTTGATTTTCTTTTTATTCTTAGTAAACTTTACATTTTGCTCTGTTGTTTTTATTTGACACTCATTGGCTAACCTGTTATATCATGATCCTTTGGGTATTTCGGTGTTAAAAGGCATGTTATCACTTGAACTGCAATTCAAATTGTATATGAACTGAAATGTCACTTTTCTATATATATTTTCTTTTTTATATTTAAAATAAGATAACAAAAAGATGGATACTTATCCAATAATTTAGGGCTAGTGCAGCACAGTAAATCTGCTTTTGACAATATTACTTTTTTTAAAAACATTATATTTATTTTAAAAACAGTTGTAGTTTTTACCCCATGGCATGAGGTTTTCAGGCAGCTGTATATTAACCACGAGTGGTGCCTGGTCTCCCATTTTCATTTTGTTCTTTTTTATTATATTCTCTCATGAATATAACTTACTACGCCAGGGGCAAATAGTACTTACAAGTCACCTCATAAGCCTCTACTGTTGTATGGGAAATTGAAAGTGAGTAGATGGCACCATCTTAAAAGTGACGGCCCACAGAGAAGAGCAGCACTGTCAAGCTCGGGCTCCTCCGAGATTTGAACCTGGGACCTCTCACAGACCACTCAGCTCTCGGGTTCATCTCGGATTGGCGACAACTTCTTAAAAGAGACGCCTCGCAGAGAAGAGCCACGGCGCCGGGCGGCGCTATCCAGCTTGGGCTCGTCCGGGATTTGAACCCGGGACCTCTCGCACCCGCAGCGAGAATCATACCCCTAGACCAACGAGCCAGAAACCTACGGGCTCCCTGCCGCCAGAAGTGTCGAACTCCTCGAGGATGGATTGCCACTGCAAGCATTCGCTGATGAAACCGTACAACGATTAAAAAAATAAATAAAATACGAATAAATAAAAAAATACCAAAAAATTAACGAAGACGTAAAAAGGCAGGTTTCAGGGTCCAGCATTAAATGTCTATTACCCGTTTTCAAAAAGCATCCTTCGAGTCAGCGCAAACCGTGTAGATTGGAGACGAGGTAGTCGAATCCCCCCCGTTTGCCGGAGGACGAATTTCCGGCATCTCAAGGAAAGGACGTAAAAGACAGCGCGCTCGAAAGCTACTGCGCGGGCTCGTCCGGGATTTGAACCCGGGACCTCTCGCACCATAAGCGAGAATCATACCCCTAGACCAACGAGCCAGACAGCTGGCAGCCGTTCCGGGCCCGGCGACCGGAAGAAGAGAAAGTTTAGCAGGGACGCTAAAGGGACGTCGAGCTACAAAGCCTCTCGCTCTCTGCAGCCAAGCACTGTCGAGAGAAACTTCCCATTGCAAAGCGACGGCACCCGAGTGGCATTTTCTCTGAGGCGGAGCAGAAAGGTAAGGGTCCTCCTAAAAGGAGGCGCCGCTGAGCGCTCGGGCTCGTCCGGGATTTGAACCCGGGACCTCTCGCACCCAAAGCGAGAATCATACCCCTAGACCAACGAGCCAGACAGATACGGGACCGCTCGCGGCCTGAGCCCGAATGTACGAAAAGTTTAGCAAGGAAGCTAAAACGGACGTCAAGAAAGTGCCTGCAGCCGGGCACCATCTGGAGAACCATCCCGTTCCAAGGCAACGGCTTCTTCCTGTATGGGAGTAGTAAAGGGATAGGCGGCACCATCTTAAAAGTGACGGGCGACAACGCTGTTGAGCTCGGGATCATCCGGGATTTGAACCCGGGACCTCTCGCACCCTAAGCGAGAATCATACCCCTAGACCAACGAGCCAGACAGATATCGTGCCGGCCGCGGCGTGAGCCCGAATGAGCGGAAAGTTTAGGAGGGAAGCTAAAACGGATGTCCGGCGTCTGCAACCTTCCCGTCCCAAGGCAAACGCTTCTTCTTTTACGCGGAAGTACAGTGGGATTAGCGACAACTTCTTAAAAGAGACTCCTCCCAGAGAGGAGCCACGGCGCCGGGCGGCGCTAGCCAGCTTGGGCTCGTCCGGGATTTGAACCCGGGACCTCTCGCACCCGAAGCGAGAATCATACCCCTAGACCAACGAGCCAGAAACCTACGGGCTCCCTGCCGCCAGACGTGTCGAACTCCTCGAGGATGGATTGCCACTGCAAGCATTCGCTGATGAAACCGTACAACGTTTAAAAAAATAAATAAAATACGAATAAATAAAAAAATACAAAAAAATTAAAGAAGAAGACGTAAAAAGGCAGGTTTCAGGGGCCAGCATTAAATGGCTATTACCCGTTTTCAAAATGCATCCTTCGAGTCAGCGCAAACCGTGTAGATTGGAGACGAGGTAGTCGAATGCCGGAGGACGAATTTCCGGCATCTCAAGGAAAGGACGTAAAAGAGGGCGCGCGCGCGAAAGCTACTGCGCGGGCTCGTCCGGGATTTGAACCCGGGACCTCTCGCACCCTAAGCGAGAATCATACCCCTAGACCAACGAGCCAGACAGCTGGCAGCCGTTCCGGGCCCGGCGACCGGTAGAAGAGAAAGTCTAGCAGGGACGCTAAAGGGACGTCGAGCTACAAAGCCTCTCGCTCTCTGCAGCCAAGCACTGTCGAGAGAAACTTCCCATTGCAAAGCGACGGCACCCGAGTGGCATTTTCTCTGAGGCGGAGCAGAAAGGTAAGGGTCCTCCTAAAAGGAGGCGCCGCTGAGCGCTCGGGCTTGTCCGGGATTTGAACCCGGGACCTCTCGCACCCAAAGCGAGAATCATAACCCTAGACCAACGAGCCAGACAGATACGGGACCGCTCGCGGCCTGAGCCCGAATGTACGAAAAGTTTAGCAAGGAAGCTAAAACGGACGTCAAGAAAGTGCCTGCCGCCGGGCACCATCTGGAGAACCATCCCGTTCCAAGGCAACGGCTTCTTCCTGTATGGGAGTAGTAAAGGGATAGGCGGCACCATCTTAAAAGTGACGGGCGACAACGCTGTCGAGCTCGGGCTCGTCCGGGATTTGAACCC
>VKOC01006210.1:0-15096 GCA_009364415.1 Spea multiplicata
GGTCTGTTAAAGACCTCCGATACCGCTCCCTTGCGAGCCTGCTCCTCCAGCGGCGGACATTACTGTCCGTCTCTGGAGGGGTGCCGGGTGCCGCAAGTTGGCACCCCCTGATGAGCAGCACCCGGTGCGGTCGCACACCCCAAAGGTCGGCCCTGCCCTAAGGGGCCGGGAAGCCCCCACCAGGGCCGGCCTTAGGGGTCTGCGGCCGCACAGGGTTTAAATTAAAACATCGGGGTTTTTTTTTCAACTTTATTTAACATCCTCCATGTTAAATAAAGTTAAAAAAAACTTTATTTAACATGGAGTATGTTAAATAAAGTTAAAAAAAACCCCCGATGTTTTAATTTAAACCCAGTGCGGCCGCAGACCCCGAAGGCCGGCCTTGGTGGGGACTTCTCTAGCCCCTTAGAGTGGCTGAACCGGTCGCAGTTGCGGCGGGCTTAAGGGGCAGGTGCCCCTTATGCCCTGCGTTAATGCAGCCGTAGGTCAATGCGGCCGTGGCCCGGCCCACCGGGCAAATGCTCGGTGTGCCCGATGGCCAGTCCGGGCCTGGGACACAGTATTCCTTGATGGCATTGGCCTCTTTGAGCAGGATAATGTCCCATGCCACAAAGTAAAATGGCTCAGGAATGGTGTGAGGAACACAACAACAAGTTCAAGGTCTTGACGTGGCCTCCAAGTACCCCAGATCTCAATCAAATCGAGCGTCTGTGGGATGTGCTGGACAAACAAGTACGATTCATGGACTTTAAGGATCTGCTGCTCACACCTTCAGAGGTCTAGTGAAGTCCATGCCTTGACAGGTCAGGGCTGTTTTGGCAGCAAAAGGGGGACCTACACAATATCAGGCTCCAGTTCTGCCTTGGTAAAAATGACTAACCGTAGATGGTATGTTTACATGATAACATAGGTTTAATTGGTTTAATCTAAGGTATTTTAGATTATGGTGTTTGATATTTGGCCATACAAGTAACTGCTATTTCTAAGACTTTGTAATCCTCAGATGGTGGAGACTTAATGTTTTCTAAGACCAGTCCTAATTTATTTCTAAAAACTCAACTTTGACACAGTCAACAAATTGCTGTGCTGATTTATAGTGATGCCAATTCAAAAATACACGTTGACCCTCATTATAACATTGTACAGGTTTGTGTTAAAAATGAGGAAGAACGACTGAAATAATAGTGTTCTTACTTGTGTTTTAAGCCAGATGTGAGTCAGTATTTTTCAATTATTTTAATTCAGCCATTTCTGATCAAAAAGGCATTTTGGTATTTTTATGGTCCTATGGTTATGCATAGGAGTATCTGGTGGATAACTGCCTTACTTTCTTCTTATCTTTTTAGTAAAAGTGCACATCAAGTTAATTATGGGATACATTCAATTGAAAGGAAAAAAGGACATGATTGCATTTCTCAATTAATGCAGCATGTTATCCACCAATACCAATCATTCCTCAATCACAACACATTTTTCACCTTCACCAATTTAACTATTTAAAGTAAGATTTCCTCAAACAAGAAGATTGGTGGAGTTTTCTGACTTATGGTTTGATAAACCCTGGTTATGTTAAATAAACCCTAATGAGATCTTCTCAAAAGGATCTCCAAGTGTTCGAAAGTCCTACATTAATTGTTGTAGGCTATACTAAACACTGTGTGAATAAATATTGTTGGTTATTGCACACTAGCTGGTACTAGCAAAGGCTGCTATTACAAAGACTGTTTCCTGGTAGACTTAGAGCAAGTACACAGAATATGGAACAGTGGTCAGGATACTAAGCCATTTGTTAAATGCAGCAACTCCCCAAAAAAGGGCTCTTTGCTAAAATGGGAAAATGGCCCTAACCGAAAGGGATACAGAAATTGTAACAAATGGGAATAACCATAATATGCTTGCTTTTTTCCCTTAATTACTGCTGAGAAAATTACTGCTGAGAAAAGTAAGTCAGAGAAACAACCACAATACAAACACTATTCTTTAACAGAGCTCAAAACACATGAATAAACAATTATAATAATGTATTAATAGGCTACAACAGGGCACATAATATGGTTCATAAAAACAAACGGATAACTTGGAACATGGCATCAATTTTCTGAAGTGCATGGAGTACAAGCATTGTTGATATCATCTCTGTTTTTTATCTTAAAAGTATGGCAGCTCTAATAGTCATTGAAGGACTCATGGACTAAGCAACACATACGACGTTTTGTTGGTTTTCTCTCTAGCATAGATTAATCTTTTTTACATCTGGTGATACAGTTTCGAGGAAGTGTAATGGGTTGTCTCCAAATGAGATATTTCCTTTTTGTATCTACAGGATGCTGGACACTATGGACTTCCAACTGAGTGTTTCCTTTTAGAAAGTAAAAGCACATGGACATTGTGATCATAGCCTCGACCAAGGAGATGTTTTGGTCATAGCATTTTCAGAATGATTCACAAATGTAAAAAGAGTAGGTTACATCTATGTTGATGACTAATATACTGAGGAGAAAGGTTGAATGTATCACTCAAAAATGTTGAAGAACATCGAGGGTAGGACCTGAAGCGGTTTGGTCACAACTATCATTGGACCAATTCCTTGGCCAACAAATGAGGATCCACCAATCTGCCTCCAGCATGTATTGCCAATACACAAGTCAAGGGGGTCCCAACATATTTGTGTGTCACAGTCTACATTGGTCTCTCCCTGCTTAAAGCATTGATTCCAACACCTCCTGAAAGCCTTCTACCCAAGGCAAGTTTGACAAAAAGAGCCTTTCTATAAAGAATAGAAGAGTCCTGAGAAGCTGCCCTGAAAAAACTTGGGAATGTGCCATGTTTAGGTATTCTATCATTAGCCTGGGACCCCTGGGTGCCATTGCTAACATACATATGTCTATTAATCCAATCAAACAACGTTTAATTTAATGACTAATAAATCAACAAATCATGTTGCCACCAATAGACTTTTTCTTAAGAATTTAGATGTATTACAATTGTTTCTTTGGTTTTATTGATGTCCCCCATTGTACTTAATACAATATTAGAAAAAGGCAACTGCTATGTTTTGTATTAGCCAAAAAGTAGCTCCAATGGTAAAAAATGTGCTTTCTGTGTTTCCTCATAAAAAGGTGATACATAATCTGTAATATGCATTTAGACGTTATATTCTGAGATATTTTTTTTTTCACTGCTGTATCAGTCTCTGTATCAGTCCTATTCCTGTTACATACATCTTGAGTACATTAGATCTGCCTGGAGTTTAAAGCTTTACTTGCAAACTCTATTTCACATAGCTACTGATATAAAACTGCAATAAAAGACAGCAGTGTGAAGGACACACAAGCAAGAATACATCAAACTACTGTCATGTATCACAGAAAGTCAATGACACACACACCACCCAACTTCTACAGTATATTGTCAAATGTAATGTTTTGCTCTAGAATGATAAAACACGATAGCTTATGAGGTGGCCTGACCCAGCTTTTAATTTAGGATGATGACAATAAAAAAAATGCTTACTGTATAAATGAGATTATTCCCATGACGTTCTACAGAATGAAATATTTATAAGCTGCGCCCACTTAAAGAGGACCTGTCACATCTATAATAAAACTATAATGAAAACCATCAAGTGCAACCAGAATTTGTAAAATTCAGATTTCTATTTTCCATCTTTGACAACACCCCTGCATTTGGTGCAAATTATCCTGCATTTCCCATGATCATGGCATTAGCATTCACCCCCAGGGGCAGATCAAGGTCAGGTGGGGCCTTGGGGCAACACGGTTCCAAGGGCTCGCCTTTCAGAATAACTAATTATATACACACATATATTTAGCGGCATATACAGTATCTCACAAAAGTGAGTACACCCCTCACATTTTTGTAAATATTGTATTATATCTTTTCATGTGACAACACTGAAGAAATTACTCTCTGCTACAATGTAAAGTAGTGAGTGTACACCCTGTATAACAGTGTAAATAACTCAACACACAGCCATTAATGTCTAAACCTTAGCATGGGGCAAAAGGGGCACTGCTTACCTATGCGTTGCTCGCACACTGTGTCTTGTACCACCAGGAGTTTGGGGGCAAAGATGGCAAGTCCTATGCTTCCAGTCTGGGTGCTAGGCAGGTCCTGTGGATGTAATCTGGGTCCCAGGGTTGCCATGATACAAAGGGGGTGCTAGCTGGGTATCATAAACACACAATGTGGGGCTGGCTGGGGGAATCATATAAATCAATTCTAAAGGGGGGCTGTCTGTGTGATAAATATACAATGTGGGGCTCATTTTTAAGTTGATAATTTTGTGTGGCCGTGAATGATGTTATAAATATCTAAACGGCCCTTGGCACAAAAAAGGTTCCCCACTTCTGCTCTAGATATTGGTTAAATCTTTGTGTTCCTCTGTGAAACTATTAATTATAAGTAACACAAATATTGATAAATTGTGGAGGTAGCTTTTATATTAATTCTCAAATAAAACAATGGTTTGTTTGTTTTTTTGTTATATATATTTAATATTTAAAATAGGGTGCAGGATTTCCAGATAGTTACAGGATAAATGCTTATGCTACTGAGAAAATATGGCAACCTCAAAAAACCTGAATGGTTTGTGCAATTTCATGAACATTTTTGATGCACACTGTTATATACATTGAAGAATCAATCATATTGGTAATCAGTAGCTCCGAAAGTGTTCCAGGTTTTGGCATGATATACACGGCCAATCACGTTGTATAGAATGTACTGGATATATATATCCTACTTTCTGACACGCTGGGTAAATCAGATTGTTCCTCTTAAGTCGTGATGGTCCTTTCCAAAAATAAAAGTACTCCATTATTTTTTTTTAACTCAATCTATGATACCATGCTTTATGAAACCTGCCTGCTTCCTCCCATCATACCAGTTTGTTCCAAGTCATGGCATGTAATAAGGTAACTATTAGTTCCATGCGTTCTATTGGGGGGGCTGAATTTAAGAGCACTGTCGTAGTCTTTAAAAACTAGCCCTGAACCCTGGCTAATGATCAGCTCAAGAAGTGGTTAATTTGTGGCGACAAGTTCCTTTATATTAATGGGGTTATTACTAATAATTAATCCAGAATAGGCAGTTGATTTGAATGACAACAAATAGGCTATACTAAGTATAACAAAAGGTAGACCTAAGCTTTTGTCTCTGCCTCAAAAGAGATCCGTGAAATGTTTTCACAGTAACGAGGTCTTTGTGCCGACAAATTCCTACATTTTCTCTGCAGTGTCACTTTAGAACTCATACCGGCAGAAAAAAGATCGACTGGAATAGGTTTTCATGAAGAAAGGCGTAACATAGAATCATGTTTCAACGCAAACAAAGAAAAGACTTTGTTGGATTAGAAGAAAAACAGTATTCTGGTACATCCCAAGAGCATGGAGGATTGTGAAAAATAAATGAAATAAATAAACCAAAAAATGGGTATGTATCAAGGAGTCTGCTGAAGCACATTGTAACCCATCAATTATTTAATATTCTGTCCTTTGCTGCCACATATAAGGTCATTTATCATAATGTCCCAACTGCACGAAAAAACATGCAACAAATTTATCACAGAAAACATGCAATTACATTCATTGAGCGTGCTTTTTTTCCATTAATACATAGCTGTTTGGTGTCAATTTTTATAAAATTACAATAAAAAAACACGATTTATTCCTGTAATTTTCACATTTGGCTGCACAACACAAAGATAGTTTAGTTTCTGTCTTTATGGAAGAAGTCTTACTCCAACCTCGATTGTTTTTGAGAAATTCAATGTGTGCTGCCACCGTGCACTAAAAAAAAAAGTGAAAATATTCTTGTTACATGAACAAAATGTTATTTTAATAATTTTGTCTTGGTCTTAGATCAGTCCAGTGAGTCATGTAAAACATTAATGCATTATTTTAAGAATGGAGTGGAAAACTCAACCTGATATCGTAGCAAAGTTGTAGTTTATATATATATATATATTATATATATATATATATATATATAAAATTATATAAACTACAACTTATATATATATATAATATCAGATTCTCTGTGATTTGAAAATCTGGTAGCAATTATTACTTGTACCTGGAATTGTTACATACACCCCTTTTTAAAACCTGTGAGCATAATGAGGCATAATCATAATAATTTAATATATATTATATATATATATATATATAGTATATATCCACAACACAATGTATCTTATTGATTGTCACCTTTAAATAATATATAAGAAGAAATTGGAGAAACATTTTTTTTTACCACAGCTGCCAGCTGTCCTGATTGGGTTACACAATTTGAGCAGAGAGCAGGGAGGTCCAACCAGGTGGCCCTGTAATAAGGCAACCAAAAACACATTTGGAAGACAACATACTCGATGTGTGTTATTGTGTATCGAAAACACATTATCAGAAAAGAAAAGCATAAAAACCCACGGAAAGGAGCCAATCACTGAATATATTCTACGTAAATCACTGAATATATTCTACGTAAATCACTGAATATATTCTGCATAAATCCCTTGTTACGGCAGGCATTCTGATTGGCTATACTGGTAATGGTAAGTAAAATACACAATAACGCTACAGGCGGTTGCCCAATCAGAACGGCTCAAGGGTGTCAATTGTCCCTCTGTCAAGATTTCCTGTCCTCTACAGCAGAGCGCAACATAACATGATGCCACATCCATGTATCTTCATTCTTCTCTGACAGACAATATATTGACAACTATATGTGTTATCTATATAAATACCCCTGGATTTTTCTTATTGTTTCACTTTCCCCCAAACTACCGACTACAGAATCTGTCGGCGCTTAATAAATAACTGTAATATAATAAAATTCACCCTCACATGAAGGAAAAGAAGGGATCCATATCTTGGAAACTGTTTCCATATTATGATGGATAATGGTAACAAAATTTCTGGCAATATTCCCCGTTTCTCTGCGTGATTAATAAGCACAGCTAATTTCTGGTCTTAAAAAAATTGCTCCTAATTACATATTAGGTCTTCAACACCGCAGATAACTTCTGCTGAGGATGATTTGGCAGAGACCTCTCTCATTTTGAAAGTATCATCTAATTTTAGTTAAATATAATGCAATCAATGGCAGATGTCTGATATGAAATATGAATATGCTGATTCGCAGCTCTTAAAGAAAGGAAATGCGTTTTTAATCCCATTACAATCTTGAAGTATCATTAAACACTTTCAAAGGTGTGCGCAAGGAGCAGTAGCCCTTTGGTTTGGGGGTCACAATAATTTTACGATTATATTTTCAGATCCAGCTGTAGAGGACTTTTTGTGAGATGTAGCAAACGCGAGATTATTTCTTGACCTCTCATAGCGCTGTTGTAAAATGTGTTTGATCTCAGTAATCTTATTTCCAAATTTCATAAAAATGAAGAAATAAATAATTGCTAGAACATATGGTAGAAATAAATATGTATAATGAGTGTCTTCGAGAAATAATGTTCCTATATTTTTAAAAAGCATTTCCATTAAAAGCAGATGCCAGAAAACAAATCTGTGCATAAGCATTATTCATCATGATCATATCTGGGAACTCTGTGGGTATGGAGGTATTAAAACCAGTCATGTCTGTAGAGCACCTCTCATCATACTCTATACATTTTGAGTCTTTCCCTATTGCATTTTGCCATGTCCTCTGGTGGACCTAGTACCACCTCCTCCTGACGTATGTCTCTACATTACTCTAGCACATTTTGAGTCTTTCCTGCTATTGCATTTTTTGCCATGTCCTCTGGTGGAACCTAGTACCTAACGCATCCTGCTGACGTATGTGCTGCTAATACAGCTAGGCAACATTTTGAAGTCTTTCCCTATTGCATTTGTGATGGTCCTCTGGTGGACCTAGTAGCCACCCTCCTCACTGAGCTGTATGTCTCATACAATACTCTAAACACATTTTGAAGTCTTTCCCTATTGGCATTTTGCATGTCTCATGGTGGACCTAGTACCACCTCCTCCTGACGTATGTCTCTACATACTCTACACATTTTGAGTCTTTCCCTATTGCATTTTGCCATGTCCTCTGGTGGACCTAGTAGCACCTCCTCCTGACATGCTCCTCCTAGGGTGGCAGGTACAGAAGAGTGGAATCCCTTCTGCCCATACAGGGTGGAGATCGCAAACAGGCCCCTGATGTGCGGCCTTTTTGGGGGCCAGCTGGGTTGTTTGGAGCTCCATTGGAACCAGTCAATTTACACGGTGGAGTTCTGTATCTGGCAAAACATGTTATTTTGTCATCTCAACAGGAAGGATGTTTAATGAGTTCACGGAAATCCTCATAGCATACTGAGTTTCAGAACAAGTATGGATTAATATATATATAATATATATATATATATATGTATGTATGTAATTATTAATGCTTACAGTAAATATTTTTTCAAATATTTTGTTCAAATATAGGCACATTTGTGCATTTTTTTTAAATAACAGGCCTGTCAAACCTGTCCAAACACTTAACTCCAAGCCCCCTAATAATGTTCAAAAAGCAATAAGTCCTGGTTCTGGGCTATCCCTTTCCAGAGAAAAGATAGTTTAACCCTGGAGTCCCCAGGCATTTGATGCAGTATCTAGGGAAGTTCCATGCATCCTGGTGGCCTTCTGGTTGGCAAGTAGAGGGCATTTTTAGGATGCTGAAGACTCTTGTTGCTTGTTACTAGAGTTAAGAAGACTGGACTCCATTGTGGCTCATTTTCTTTAATTGCAATATGAGTTCAGCATATTATATTACATATATTATATATATTACAGTACTATTAAAGTAGGGGACAGTGAAAATTAATAACATTAAAATTGACTATATACAATTTCACAATAGGATTTTAAGACCTACTTGTATATAAGGAGAAAAGAGCCCTGCTCTTGAAAGCTATTAGTACAGGTTGCATCCTTTTAATACTGGAGGCTTAAAAAACCCCAAAACTATGCTTTACTTACATATGAAGATGTTGGCAGCAGTACCCACAATGAATACACCAAAGCCTACACAGCTGTGTCCGAAGCCAACAATTTTTTTTTCATTTTTCTTTTTTGTTTATGAATGGACACATGAATATATGTGTGTGAAAACGAGACTGACATTGAATAATTAACCCACCTCTTCCATTTTAAGCATGAATAAATCACTTGGTCAAAGCATGCACATCATCCAGACAGAGCGACACTGAACTTTAACTTAACAAAGGATAGCACTGCAAACACTATCCCAGACAGTGTGACCCCAGGCTTTAGACAGCAGACATCCATTATATTCCCTTTACTGGCCATCTTTTTAAGGATGCCTTACTTTTCATGTTAATCATTCTAATTTAATTTAGGGCTCTCTGGGCACCAGCTGGTACGAAGCTTTATGCGTTTACCAAATTATTTCCTTTCCAAATAACAGTAATAGTAGAAAAATGCAACAATTAGAATTGTGGAAAGAAAAGTAAATATTTTACTTTTTAAGGTTGCATCTATGGGAATGTGTTCCAAAACAAAAGGATGTATATCTTATAACGATTATTATGACATCTAGGGTTGTAGATAAAGAGATTCACTCATGGTCACCAAGCCTTCTGAACTCATAAAGAAGGACATCACAAGAGTAATGAGGGCAGAGCGAATTCTAGGCAACAAGAGGCCATGTGGTCATCCTATCATAGGCTGAAAGTTATACGTTTATCTACCTTTCATCAGTGTATAATAAATTGATTTAATATTTCCAACTTATTTCATGAAAATAAGAAAATTCATAATGTGGGCTAGATTAGGATCGTTTTTAGAATGCAGTTTCCCATTTAATAGGCATGCATATGGAAAAACTATACCGTAGGACTGTATAGAAAATATTGATTAATGGACCCTGTATTCCTAGTATTTTATATATCTTTAGAAACATTGTTCTACCTGCAGGGCTCCAGGACTGAAGAGGTTAAACATTGAATGGCGGTCGCAATCACCATACCTGTTCTTGTGTCTGTGTTTGGGCTAGCCTTGCACCATCTATCAAGGGCATGACAGCTGAGATTCATTTCAAGACCAAGAAAATGCCAGCTAATCCTTTCTGTGCGACATTGATAGACTAGCGACTTGGGAAGGATTGTACAGCAGTAATGAAATTAGGCCTGAAACTGCTAGTGTATTGCAGATAATTACCCTTGTCTGTCATCAAGAATAACAATCTTCCAAAGCCACTGACGCCATCATAGTCTCCCCCATCTTGATACCAGTACGGCAAATGATTAACCTGACCCCAGACATTTAAACTTTAGGGCAATAAAACAATTATAAAAAGAGGAGGTTAACCTTCACTTTTAAACATTGATCAACTGTAGAGAATATGAAATGAGAGAGCCAGAGGTTGCTTATCATTATTTCCCACATTGCGTATCTAGTGGTTGTTAATGTCAATGGATGCAGTGTTTGTGATATGTGCAATGGTGTATTATGTGTCATTTACTGTGCTGCGCTTGCCTCCTATATCCACGGTCAAACGCGAGTGTCACCTGTCTCTTTTTCCCTGTCTGTCTAAATATATCCTCAACCAAATCTCTCTCTATCTTAGTATCTTCTGCTCCGTAGCTCAAATAACGGTCACACACAGGCCATTGTCTAACAGTTTTACAGGAGTTTATATAGGTTATCTGGAAACATTGTTACAAGTTTTCCATTCCAATTGGCTGTGTTTCAGCATTTTTTGTGGTAACCGTGCACTCCAACATCATTTTGAATTTTTCTTTTGGTCTAATTGGTGGTTAATGGCACATTGTGCCTGATTCTGTGTGTATAGTATGGTGGTTTATTTGCTTTCGGTCAGGGCCATTGAATTGGTTTGTTCATAACTGTGGATAGAATAACCATTCTGACTATGGCTAGCCCAAGGTGTCCCAAGGAAAAATGATATCCCCATTCATCCATGATGTCAGCCTCATGTGATGTATGTAATATGGCCAGATCTTACGCCTCATGATGCCCTCATTCAGGGAGGACAAACTCATTGTGTAAAAGAAAAATACATTTTTAATAATAGCCTAAAGCTCGTAGACAACATAAAAAGGGGAAGTATCCAATGTATATAAACAACATATAATAAACAAGAACATATATATAATAGGACATGCTCTCTTTACAATGAGGCTGTTTTGCAAACTCTGAAAGGCACAAAATGCATTAACCAGTAGGTTAAGTATATATATATATATATATATACTGATCATTTTACAGTTTGTGGTGCCTTTTCCTCACTGATAATGTCAGGCTACCTTGCAAATGATTCAGGAACCTTCCTTACCTTCAGTACGGTATTCCTACTAACATTTGCAAGGCCTTCACTGATAGCTTTACGTTCTTATCTCAAAAGGTCGCCTTTTGATGATGATTTTTCAAATATGCAATCAACCACTAGTTTTCAGACATGGCTAGCTATAGATTTTTAATTAAAAAAAACAGTTTGAAAGACAGGATGGATATTGTTGCCCTTGATGTGATCACTTTGTATGATCCATCCATCAGGTGGCAGTATAGATTCACTCTTAAATACAATCCAGCTAAGCTACTACTTCATCTACACACATTAAAAGCTGATTAGCATGTGTATTGGAAAAAATGAGCATTAAAAACATTTGAAATCCAAATTTTATATTTTTCTTTAAATCGTCAAAAATTTCCTTCAGGGTTCCAGAGAAAATGCAGCTTTCACTGGGCTGATGATGAGTCCTTGTGTGGGGTGTAGAAATATTATGGTATAAAAAAGTTATGGGGAAGATATGGAGCAAAATGAAATATATTCAAAAAGCCATAATCCATGGTGCCCCACGCAGCAATCGCATAACATTTGATAACAATGTGATATATTCTTCTCATGCAGTTGCAACAGGTACCACACATGAATTTAAAGGGACCACTTTTTTTGCACAGGGCCACCCATCCCGCTGTCTCCCCCTTTTGCTTCAGACTGCCTCAATCTCTTTTGACACCTCTTCTTTTTTCTGTCATAAACCCCTTTCTTTGTTCAGATCCCTGTTTGCCTCTGACCTCTCTTTTAATACCCCAGACAGCCCTCCTGTTTTCTTGGTGGAACATGATCGCTGGTGTAGCGTTACAGAGGGGAAGGTCTGTGCATTCTTTCAAGCCTTCCTCACCTTCTTGGAGACCTCCACTTCGACTGCTGTGTAGTGGTGGCACCCTAGTGTGGTGCGCTTTGTACATGCACTGTACCGCACCTGGTGGCTGTTGAGGGGTCCCATGAGACAGCTTCAATGAAACGTATATAGTTGCCAAAAAAACTCATCCACCTAAATGGATTTAACTCACGCTAAGTAATACTTCTTTCTAAAGAGTAACAAACACAATATTTATGACATAATTTTCATGATAAGTGACATAACCTAGTGATGCAGTACTTTGGGAAATGGATTCTCCATTCTAGGTGACTTAAGCTGCTTTCCAGAAAGTGCTACTCACTCTACATGAGGTAATCTCACTGCTGATTTTGTCTTCTTTCATATTAAATTGGGTAATCATTTCTGCTCAGTCACTCGTTCTTTTAGTCTTTTTTCCTATCTCTGTATCTCTCTTTTTCTTTTGGAAATTACAAAAATAATCACATTTAATACATTCTATCAATCTTTGTTAAGCTGGAATGTGTAATACTAAATGCCACTTTAATGAAAGTATTCATGCTTTGATTAAAATATACTGTTCATCGAGTGACCTCACTTGACCTTTACCACCCATTGACCTTTCTTTTGTCTTTATTTAAAATGTCAGTAAGCTGCTGGCTCTGAGTGTGACCAAACACACTATATTTTAAGCCATCTAATGCTACACTGCACCCCCCCCCAGAGACTGACCTACGGTTTTTGTAGTCTCATATTTCAAATACAAAGATATGATATAAATAGGAAATGAAACAGTCCATTTTCAATAAAGAGCTTATTGCACCTATCTCTTACACCTTTAGACTCTATCTATTCAGCTTTCTTTTCTGAACGCTTCCTCTTCATTGTATCTAACTTTCTGCATGTCTGTCTCTGCATCGTCCCACGTAGTAGCTATTTTTTTAATCATGAATCCACATATATCAAAGCATAATAACCTCTGAAATTAAACACTCAATTAAAATGTATATGTATAATACATATAGCTAAGGTGTTCCTGCAATGGCTTATGCTGGGCTTTAGACCGATGCCTGGCTCATTAAAAGATGAGGAATATGAGCTGGAGCCAAGCAGATTCAAACTTCTCCTCTTGGCCCAGCTATTTCACCTAAACGTATAGTTGATTTCTCAAACTATGCATTAATTAAGGCCATCTAGGCTTTTCTTGCTTTCATCCTATCCATCCATTCAGTAAGCTCATCTGTATTAGAGTCACAAATTGGTTTGCTTACCCCATTGTACGCGGTTATTCATCGATTGTCATTACTATAGTTATTTTCATTACTGTTTAATGTATATTACGGCATTAGACAAGACCAGGCAATGAAAATAAATGATCACTATTTTAGGCATGCAATAAATATTTTAGGCACTGGTGCCATTTCTCAGAAATACATTTGGAGATATGCTGAATTCTTCCAAACTATTTATATAGTTACAAAGGCTTTACTATTTTATAACAGATCTCTCTTCCAGCTGTCTTGCAGTACTGAGCGAAATAATTCAGCCTTCTGCTGCTTTGCTGTTTGAGGGGAAAGAGAGGCTTTTCTTTATGATTTATAGAGGTAGTGAAGTGAAGGAGGCAGCAGGGGTGAGTAAGTGCAAAAGCCGACTACAGTCATGTTTTATACAGCAGTGTCTGACACTGGTTATATACAGCAGCTCTGGACACATATTTCACATCTCCCTGCCCCCCTGCCAACCACAATGAAGATTGGTTGTGGTTGAAAGGGACTGAACTTACACAGTCCATTCTACTTATAAAACATCCAGACCCATACAGAGAGCTGGGAGTATCTCTCTGCATCGCAAGATGTATGGGAAACCAGTGGGAGACAAAATCCCATTTATTTCCAGGATAGGTTTTTTCTGCTCTGTATGCCACAGTGGTCTCAAAGTAGTGCACACTTGTATAATAATATGAAAACGGCAGAGTTAAAATCAAAGAGGACTGCGTATGGTCAGACAGAAGCTCGCTAGCTTGTATGCAATGACAACTCCTACATTGCTCAGCCAGCCAAACTCTAGGATGTATATATAAGGATGAGAGATGCTGCCTTACAACAGATGTATAGCTACCAGTTGGGTAAACCTAAGCCTAGAAACCACCCATCCACACTTTGTACCTGGCGTACATTCACAATTATATTTCTCCTCATGACTGCATGGCTGGTTGTGTATGTTTGTATATCTGAAATGAATAATGGCAATAATATATTTTATTAATTTAATACTTTATTGTCCAATGAGAAAATCAATCCAACACAATAAATGTCTACAATAAAAAAAAACAATTTTGACTAGACTTGTGCATTCGTATTCGGGCGAACATGAAAACGAACTCGAAGGGTGCGTTTTTGTTGTTCAGCGTGAATACCGAACATACAATCATGGCGGCAGCAGCAAAACGTAGACGAAGACACAAAACACGAAGAATGTTCGTGTTAGACTTCGTCTTCTGATCTCCCTGGTCCCTTGCCCATCTAGCCTACCTTATCTACGCAGCATCGCAGGGGTTAACGGAAGCAGAAATCCATAAGTTCGCCATCAGGGGTTAAGGGGCCGTGCCAATTGGTTGATGCCAGAGGAGGACCCTGCAGGTGACCAGCCTTTTTAACTCCTGACAGCGAACCTCCGGATTTCCGCTCCCGTTAACCCCTGCGATGCTGCGCAGATAACGGGAGCGGAAATCCGTAGGTTCGCCATCAGGGCTTAACTTGGCCGGCAGAGACCACTGGTCTCCCTGCTCCAACACTTAAGAGTCCGTACGAACAGCCAATAAAGTCGCTTGTACGGATCTTCAACTGTTGGAGCAGGGAGACCAGCGGTCTCTGCCGGCCAAGTTGCTGGATCAGGACCAGTCTGTATGAGCGACTCTATTGGTTGCCAGCAGGCGGCTCGTCTGCCAT
>VKOC01006211.1:0-38968 GCA_009364415.1 Spea multiplicata
CATTGTTTGGAAATTACCTTATAACCCTTCCCAGATTGATGGGCATCAATAATTGCTTCTCTAAGATCATTGCTGATGTATTTCCTCCTTCGAATTGTGTTAACACACACCTGAATGCTCCAGATCAGCAAATTAGCTAAAACTTCGGCTTTTATAGAGGTGGTAACACTTGCTGATGATCAATTTATCAAGGGCATTTGATTAGCAGCACCTGTCTACTTAGCATCTTAATTCCTATGAAAGCAGTAAGGATGTACTTAGCTTTTCACACATGGCTTCTCCATTTTGGCTTTATTTTTGTTGAATAAATCATGACACGTTGTAATATGTCATGTGTGGTTGTTCATCTGAGGTTTTATTTAACTAATTTTTAGACCTGCTAAGCAGTGTGGTTATGTCCTGATATGTAAAACCATAGAATTCAAAGAGGGTGTACTTTCTTTATCATAGAACTGTGTCTTAACGTGTTTTTGAGAAGAATCTAGAATAATAACCATGTTGGTGCTTCTTACATTTCAGCAATCTGCCAAGACTCTTACAACAGAGAAGCCCACCCGGGATGTAATAAACATTTTTGACAAATTGCATCCAATGGATTTCAGAGATTCAGCTGTGCATCGGAGTAAGAGCAGAGCGGATATGTCAGATCACCAACACGTGACCTTGTAAGTATAGTATATATTCTGAACAATGGTTGATGCTTTGTCTAGTGGGTCATCTCATCTTAACTTTCATTTACTTCTTAATGTGGCATGAGATATAGTTTATGACAGAAAGATTGAGATTAAAAAAATTGACTATCATAATTCATAATAAAAGCATGCAAAGTGCTATTGTCTACTATTAAGTGCTAAGAGGTTCTTACTTACTGCAATATATTGATTACAATATATTTCATAGTATATTCAGAGGAGATATAACCCAAAAACCTATCTTATAAATGAATCAGTCAGTGATGATTAGAACTAAACTCTCATTGGGGTAGGTGGCAAGAGAGTTGTCGTTCTAACTCCCTCACTTCACTATTCATTTTTAAGGTCCCACACATTCAGTTATCCAGTCCGATCCTGCATAATACATAATTTGGTGTGTGAAGTGACATTATACTGAACCAGCCAAGCTATTCCTGCAGCAGAAGCTAACTGCGCTTTACCCTTCATAATGTATAATAAAGGGCTGTTCTGTAAATTCTCCTGTTAACTCTGCCTTTAATGAATAGGCCCCATCTTTTCTTGGAGAACCAAATACAGTGAATACACCATTTATTGTGAGACCCTTTTTTTATACAGGAAAAATAGAATAGTAAGCATATTTTGTGTGTATGAAAATAAATTATACATGGAAACAGTGATGTTTTTATTTTGTAATTTTTTTTATTTTTAATTAGTCTTGTATATAGAATGCATGCAGTACATCTCTATATTTTATGTACTACTTAATGTACCTAAATGTGTTCATCAGATTATTGCCACAATTTGAAAGTCATTTTTCTTGTATGAACGCAAACCACAAAACTACAGGTTGAAAGATTAATTGATGAGAAAAGTTGAAAACAAGAGGTCATAATCTAAAACTTGTGGGTCAGAGGCTGATAAAATGTTTATTACTGCAAGAGTGGTAGATAAATAGCCACAGAAGTGGTAGAGGCTAATGCAGTGAGAGACTTCAAATATTCAGGGGACAGGCACAAAGCTATCCTGAATCTAAAACAACACCACGGATTGATTAAGGTCTGAGTCATCAGAACATCAGGAAAATGGGCAGACTAGATTGGCTGACTGGACATATCTGACATCAAATGTTTCTATGTATGTATGTATATATATATAATATACGTGTGTGTTTTATTCTTATTACAGGGAGCCATTAACGTTGCACACTGTTGATCTTCAAGATAAAGACCCAACTTTCTCCTTTGCACAAACTGGTGAGTTTGAGTAGATGTACTGCATGCTGATAGCCCACTTAATCTTACTCACAATGCTTTGTTGACATTTAAACTGATATATCTTATGGCTGCCCCTAATGGGAGGCTTTTGAATAGCCGTTAGCCTGCCTCAGATTGCTGTACCTGTCTGCTGTTTAGTTTTTGCTGCACTATTGCATGTTCCCTGTGGTTTTCTACATCCAGAACAGATTCTAGTATTACTGAGAAGGTGGAAAGGTGGTAGAGTGGATTCCAGGGGAAGTTTTAGTACCTTTAAATATATACAGTATAATCAAAACTCCTTACCACATTTCTTTTGGTTTTGTCTTCTCTGATAGAAACACCATTTTTGGCTACGCCATGCTATACCTCATCACCAAAAAAATGCTTTAGAGATCAGAGATCTGGAGCTAGATCCCCAGTGCACTCTCTTCTTACGGCACAAGCAGATGTCTATGAAGTCCTCAGCTCCCTGGCTAGGAGGCCACTGTCTAAGAATATATCTCCAGAGGACTCCACTCATGGTATGTTTTTATTAATACCACTAGTCTGAATTCATAACTTAATCAGGGGCATTTGGCTCGGGGGCAAATGCAATTCTTCTCCCTACATGTAGAGGCAGGAAAACGGCAGGGTCATGTAACACAACCTTTAGTGACCTTGCGGTAAAAGTGTGTGCGGGCAGCTAGAAAGAAGGCTCCTTCCTGGCAAGGCAGGGGGTAAGGGAGGGAGTAAGAGAAGGAGTAAGAGAGTTAGAAAGTAAGGTAGTTAGGGAGGGAGAATGTATGTGTGTGTGTGTATATATGTTAAGAGTAAATGTGTGTTAGCATGAATGTGTGTTTGTGTGTGTTAGCATGTATATGTGTGTGAGAGAGAGTGTGCATTAGCATGAGTGAGTAAGTGTCTGAGTGTAAGAGTTAGTATATGTAAGAGTGTGTTAGAAAGGTAAATATACCTGTCCTATATTGACACAAACTGTACAATTAACACTTAATTAAATTGAGGAACTAGAGACTGAAATGGATTAATGTATTTTCTCAAACATAAGTAAATTTATATAAGTACATTTATTTCCAAATTGTGGGGATTTTTTTATTTATCTTTTTAATATAGATTTGTATATACCTTTTTATTATATACACAGGGAAACAATGCCCTCCAAGATCCCACATAAGTAAATGTCCCCAACGGCACATATAAATAAGCGAAAAGAAAAATCAATATATTAGAATAAATAAGCAAACATTATTAGTATTCATAGAAGCCATATTCGATGTGCAATTAGATTATTTAAAAATAAACACTAATAATAATACAAGAACAATACAACCGAGACTTTTTGTATGTATACGGCATATCCTGCATGCTATAATGATTAAAGATAAGGGAATCCTGACAGACATGGAGAGCCACAAATCTGTCATTGAAAATATATCAGTGAAGGGTTTTGTGTGTCAACAGGTTTCATGTGCCATGGGTGGCAAAAGACAGAGAAAAGCCTGTGACGTTGCATGCAATATACCTGTGCTATCAAAGAGATTTTTCTACCTAGTCCCTCTAGACATAGTGTAGCTACAGGTAACAGCCTACTCCTTTTCCTGTGTTTTTCATCCTTAAAAACTTTTACAATTATAATAGTAGTTGAGTACTGACTGTCTCAAAGATCCCCCTGCTTTTATTTTGGTGAATGAGAATCTCCCACTGGTGCACCAAAGCACGTATACTACAAGGTATACCACAGGGAGATCTAGAACCAGAACTATATGAAATGACAGTTGTGTGGTTACAGCCCTGGCATCTCTGAGTTCTACCATAGACTAGTTAAAAGTCCCAAATGATCTTGAACAGAAGAATTGGTGATGTTTGGATAATAACTCTTTACCCTCAGTGGAACTGAGAGAACGAGAGGAAAATGATGGTGCAACTTTGTCATGGCTGTGTGGTCTTTTCAACTTGGTTGAACAGATATATATATATATATACATGTTTTAAAAAGGTAACGGTGTAAGAAAAAATCTCATAGTGGAATGTAATGGACAAAATGTATCATCACGTAGCGGTCAGTAAACAGTAACTAGCAGTGGTATTAATTCTGTTAACCCACCTTTTTAATAACCAAAAACCACAGGCAAAGATCGTAATATTTTCTCTTTGCTGACAAATGAATTCCATTTTTTGTGTGGTATTTTCTGAATAATGATGGAGGTTATTTTACACTTTAGGACGCAAGGGGTTGTAGCAATTTTTCTGCACCTACACAAGCCAAGTAGGTATTTTTCTGAAACCATTCTTATTCATTCAGTATAAGCCGGGGCTTGACAAACCCCGGGCACCACGGTTGTCATAGCGACTATAAATCACCTTCTGGAGCCTGGGAAGCTGCCCCCCTGCTTGGCTACAGGGGGTGCTGAGGCGGGTGCAATGGATGCTCAGTATCCAGACCCCCGCTTTATGGCAGCTCACACAGCGCAGACAGGTCTCCACACAGTAAGAGAGAGAGGGGGATCAGTGTATGTGTGTATATGTGTTCATGTATAGTGCTAGAGTCAGTGTGTGGATGTGTGTATACATAGTGTCATAGAGCCGTAAGCGTATACCAATTTAGAGAATAAATGATTGTCTTTAATTTCAAGATTTCTACCTCCTCGATTACTTTGCAGATGAAACATCCATAGGACTCACTACAGACGTTTGTCAAAAACTGCAAAGCAGATTGGATAACTTGCAAACCATGGCTGAAGGTTTACAACTGAAAAATAGAGGTAATGTGGCTTTCTATTCCTTGCGGGTGTTTTTCCACCTAGGTGCCTCGTAAAATATCCCCAGATCTGTCATTATGTTTTTGTTCTTAATGCTGCACGCTAGAGCCATGCTCACCTGACATTTCACGCTCATGCATGTGAAAATATTACTTTACTGAGAGGGTAGTGGATGCATAGACTAAACTTCCAGCAGAAGTTGTAGAGATTAATAGAGTGAAGGAAAAGGAAAGGCATAAGGCTAACCTAGATATAAGATAAGACCAGGGACTAAGGAAAGTATTTGGAAATTGGGCAGACTAGGCACATTCTATGTTTCTAATCACATGAATGGTACCATCAGCAGAGTTATTTGAATTACCGTATTTGCCTGAATATAGGCCGCACTTTCCCCCCCACCACTTTAAGTTGCAGGGGACCTGTATCCTACTCTCTGATACGCTCAGACAGCCTCCCCTGCCAGCACTTTCGCAGGGGGAGTGGCGGCAAGGGAGGTTGTCTAAGCGCATCACGCAGACGTCCACCGGCAGCGGCAACGCACGTAAACCCCCGCTGCCGGCACGTCTGCACGATGTGCTTTAACAATCTCCCTTGCCGGGAATTCCCACGGGGGGAGTCCCGGCAAGGGATATTGTTAAAGGACATCGTGCAGACGTGCCGGCAGCGGAGGTTGTTTACGCTCGACGGTGAACGTCTGCGCGGTAAGCTTTAACAATCCTCCTTACCAGCGCAGACTCTCGGAGTCCCGGGTGTCTTGCGGGGGACATTTATTCTACGCAGAACGGTATACAACTTCCGGTGCCGGCATACCATTCTGCGTAGAATAGATGTCCCCCGCCAGCCCCGCAAGTCCAAGGAGTCTGCACGGATAAGTCTAGGGAGCACATCTCGGGGGGGCACAGAGTGGCAGCATATCTCGGGGGGGAGACACACAGAGTGGCAGCATGTCTCGGAGGGGGGGGCAGAGTGGCAGCATATCTATTACA
Organism: Spea multiplicata; assembly: GCA_009364415.1. Lineage (NCBI taxonomy): Eukaryota > Metazoa > Chordata > Amphibia > Anura > Pelobatidae > Spea > Spea multiplicata. Next base: position 5,673 of record VKOC01006211.1, read on the forward strand.
CTTTAAATTAAATTTTTTCTTTAAAAAAACACCTAACTTTTAGGGTGCGGCCAATACTCGGGTGCGGCCTATATCCGAGCCAATACGGTATCTCTACCTTCCTACAGTCTAGATAAGTACGGTGGGATTCCTCTATCTCCCGAGCTTTCCAATTGCTCCCTTGATTCAGCAAATGATGATTTCTCATTATTAGCATACTTATCGCCCGCGGTTTTACCCAATTCCTTTATTGATGAGCTCTACTGGACTTTTCTAGGTAGATTTAAAAAGTACCGATAATGCAAGGTTTGCTATTTAATGGACTAAAAATGTGTCCTGCATTGATCTTGGTTGCTTTTTTAAAACCAGCAAATAATATTGAGGTTGCAAACTCTGCTCTAATGTTCTTTCAAAACATTTACGACATGATTCTGAGAAATGTGGGGTCGTAATTGTAACTGGCATGATGACCCGGGTCATGTCACTATTTAAGATCACTTAGTGGCATTAAGTTATAAACCAATTACGCTCTTAATGTACTTAAGACACAGATTTTATTCAGGCAACAGGTCCTTGAAAAGCCAGCTGTCCGTGACAGACTCTCGATAATTTCATATCTTTTTCCCCAGAAATGTCATCGGCTGTGAGAAGTCAGGAGAAAAGAATGTCAAAAGTTAAACCGATAAAAAACCTGAAAAAGTAAAGAAATGGCAGTCTAAACCAGTCCCATTTTAAATGTGGCAGAGTGGAAGAATCCAAATCCTAGAACTATCCTTGTAGGTAAAAGTACAAGGAGCAAAACCTTCTACTGTGATCCTTACAAGAGCGGAACGAGCTTGGGCTCTGTGCAAAGATACAAGGCCTTAGAGAAGTATTCAGACCCCTCACTAATTCTCTTATATTACTGAATTATAAATGAACATTCTGTATTATTATGTTTTATTTATATATCGCCAACTATTTATGCAGCGCTTCTTACACTAGATACGTTCAAAGGGTATGACAAACCTAGAACGGTGAAGACTTGTATTTGACTAGGCCACTTTAGGACACACACTTTTTGCACAGCCTCATTGTCCCAGCGAAAGTTAACTTTCTCCCTAGCTTCGGATTTTAGTTGCAAATGCTCATCATGTATTTGCCTGAACATTTCCTCCATATATTTATCCCTCGAATTTGACAAGATACTATGGTTCTGTGGATTGGGAATTCTGAGGCCAAGGCTTAGGCTGCGTCTTGGTCTCACTCCCAGAAAACCTCTTCCCCACCTTGCAGTTGAGGCATTCTGGAAAATCCCAGACATTCTTTCAGATGATACATTTTGCTTCTTTCTTCACAGATCAGTCTTATGCAAAACACTCGATATGGTTTGTGCACCAACCCAGCCTCAGCCTTTCTTGCTGTTTTTTTTTTCTCCAAAATAAACAATATCCTCTTGGATTTTTAGTATTAACGTGTAGAGATAATTGTTAACGTATCTGAGTCCTTTTGCAAGCCATCGTGTGAGCACAAATGCTCATAGCACTTTAGCTAACACTGAATAGCAGTTCATATTTAAGATGTATAGAGTTATTAAAGGCAAGAGAAAATTTTCCTACAGTCACAAAACTGCACAAATTAATGTAATGCTGCTTGAAATATGTATTTTGTGTCAATAAAATGGTTTTATATGTATATCATTAAATGATTAACGAAATACGTCAGGCGACCTATTTTCTATTCTGAAATGTCCCATAAGGATTTAGTTTTGTTACATTTTCCAGCATTTATTAGATAGGAATCATGTTTATAACCAAGGGAAAGTCTGTTTCCTTTTATAGGTCAAAATTCGAGATTTACCAAGCCATGCATACTGTACCAAGATAGACGCATGAATATTAGAAAATGAATGCAGTTAGGTCTGACCCTCAAGTTAGTGTACTCTAATTTCACTACTCAAGTACAGAGCATGAGTCCCTATTTACAACCAGAGTGACACACAATATTGTCCTACTTGGTAGAATTAACTCCCCTTGGGAGAATCTTCCTTCCCTTCGTCCTATATTCAAGGTCATTGTATAATCCAACCTCAAATAGAGGTCTGACTAGAAGCACAGGAGGGAACCTGGATCCTCCTCTCTCACAACCTCCGCTACTGCCAGACACTTCTGCCGGGGCTTCTATGACTGAGCGCCAGCGTGACATGACCTTCCTGTGCTCAGTCGTAGTAGTAGCAGTGACCCCACTAGACACCAGGGAGTCTGAAGCCCAGGGGACAAGTCTAGGGATGCATGCGGGGGAAAAGTGGCATATCAGGGGGGCAGGTTGTCAAATAAAAGGAAGCAACAAGAAATGCATTTTTCTCAATCATAGTTTTTATTAAATATGAGAAAAGTTTACATGAATTAATATTTACTAGTAATACTTTCCCATATGGTAGTCTTATATTCAGGCTCTTTTCCCCCCTAAATATTCAAATTTGGGAGGGGGGGGTCATCTTATATTTGGGTTGTCTTATATTCAAGCAAATACCGTAATTGACTTTTGTACATGGTCCAATTATATTGTAACACGTGTAGTTTTATGTAATGGATACAAGAAAAGGAATATTTCTAAAAATGTATGTCTCCATACACAAAGCTCTAATAGCAGTGTTAAATTTAGGTAAAAAATATACCTAATAGCAACTGAGCTCCGTGCAGAGGACACAGAAGGGATGTCACTAAAGTAAATGCAACCGTTGGGTGAAAGGGAATCGCTGTTGAAAGGCAAAGGCATAATTACCAGCCATTTTTTTTGAAGGGCCAAATCAACCTTCCTGCCTTAGTGAGTAAATCTCATAATGGGACATACATCTAAACCCTGATGGTCAACATGGCTGTGTCTCCAGTAGTATACACATAAGGTAATTTGTATATATATGCACCGATTTGGATTTGAAAATGTCATTCCTTATGTTTAGCGAATTGTTCTTTCCAAATTCTATATTATGACAGAATGTTGGATCTGCTTTAAGACACAGATATTAAAGGTTCAAAAATATAAAATATTTCTTTGGAAAACATTTTTATTTCATTTGCAGGATACGATGATCAGCAACAGATAAAAAACTAAACCACCTCTGCCTTTAGCATGGCAGAAACAAAACAGACGCACTTCATTCATAAACCAGGGACAATCAAAAATTCAGTCCAGTCTAGTGGCCCCTCAAGTCCTGCCCCCCCCCATCTAAGTGTCTGTGCCATAAGAAGCATAGGTGGGTCTATCATTAAGACCAAGTTCCAGATAGACTTTCACAGAGAAAATACAGAAAACAAAAACATTTAAACTAGAAAAATAAATGCTAGTGTTAAAAAATTGCATTATATATGTCACAAGTTACACTGCAATCCTTTTCATGCATAATATTGGGATAACAAGCTGATTTAATATAACTTTCCAACTGCTTTATATTTCAAACATAGCAAAACCAAACCTTTCAAAAATAAGCATTGCCCCCGAGCTAAAATATAACTTTCACAATACAGGGCTAAAAGTTATATTCATTAATGTGTAAACAAACTTCAAATAGCCTGCCTGGCCCTGGCAAATAATTAACTGGCATTGCCCTAGATTGGCATGCTGTTTCAGAGCAGTTCATGATTTTTACCATCAAAGTGTCTGTCAGCAAAAGAAAGATGCATACATTGGTAACACAGGGTGTCAGGAAGGTCAATTAGAGATAACCCCCCACCATTGGTGGGCATTAACATCATCGTGTCCAGTTTTCAGTCTTCTGTTACCGCACTCCTCCCAGCGTTTTATTTTCCCATTTTCCACCATAACGAACTTCCACTCAACACTGGAGTCTATAGGCAGTGGGACAGAATGCGTCCAGAAGCCATCTTTGTCCAATGTCAAAGGGATGTAAACCTTCCAGCAGCCAAGCTCCTCGTGATCACCGGTGACTGCAATTTGCTGTGAGTTAGAGGTGATATAATGCACTTTAAAGCAAACATTAACATTCTGTGGCATGGGCTGCACCGCTGCAACCTTCTTGACTTTTGTGTTGTCAGCTTCAGGACATTGAGAGACATTGTGAGATTCCTCACCATTAAACGACAAAGGAAGAGCCATCTGTTTGTCCACCTCTGGAACATCTAGGTTTTTCCTAAAGTCATCAGCATCAGTTTCCTGAATTATTGTTAATACTTCAGAACTTTTACTTGAGTCACTGGTTTCAAGGTGAAAGTCCTCAACCCCCAAAGCAGTAGAAGTGCTTATTACTGGTATACTGTTGGTTAAGACTTCACTTGTGATTCCTTCAAGACCTTTTTGTTCACTAAGTTGTACCTCATTTGTAAGCTCAAGACCGTTTTCACATAATGCATTCAATCTCCGTGGAGAAACATTCTGAATTTGGCTTTCAGGGAAAGATATATTTGTAACTTCAGCAATTGGTTCTTGTCCTACTTGGTGTTTATGTTCCTCCTCTTCCTTGTGTGACAATGTCTGGGTAATCTCAACGATTTGGCCTAGTAAAGAAAAGAAAGAAAATTAGTAGGAACACACATTTAAAAGTAAATTCTCATCATACACAACACACCAATCATGCTAATTGGACCATACTAAGAGTAGCCACATTCTTAGGAAAAGACACATCCACAGTGTGTTACACAGAATCCTTACAAAAGGTAAGCATCCTGCTTGTAATCCTGCTTGTAATGACAATTTAGACAGCAATCCTATGTCTTAGACACATACTTCAAATCAGACCATTCCATGGTAAAACATCAATGCAAGTCTTCAAGTGAGAAGACCTACAACCAAACCTACAAAAGAACGACACACTGCTATTGGGAGGGTCAATGCTTTACAACCATAACACTTTCTGTTCTGTCATACAATGCAGTGTATCCCCAAATGTTATTTATAAGTTTACTTCATTACTATAAGATTATATCTTAAAAGCTGGACCTTCTACTGTTGAGATGGATCTGACAGCATAAGCACAGAGGTAGATGAGTGGGAGTGAAGGTTGAGGAGCTAATCACAAGTACCATGCATATTTTGCCATTTTAATGCTGTAGTGCCTTTCTGCCACATCTTCCAATCGCCAACGACCCACTAGCATGTCGAATAGAGTTGCATACCATAAGCTCTACTGCTATCAAGCCAAACAGCTCTGCAGAGCCGTTCATAAGCAAGAACATGGAGAAATTAGACCTTCCAAAAAGCTAAAGTCTAGTTTTTGTATAATAATATTTTGAGACAGCCTTGTGGCTCAGTCTTAATCACCCAGCCAGTCACTCTGATTAATGAAAGTCTATGGAGGACCAGACTTCACTAACACTGCCGTAAAAAGTCAGCTCAGTGTGGTGGTTATGCAGGGAAAGTCACCTAAAAGATCACATGGCTGACAACGATGGCAGAATCCAAGGTGTCCAGATAAAATAAAATTAATTGGGAGAAAAAAAAATATTTTTGTTTATTAAAATACCAAGAATATACTGGTAATTATAATGTAATATTTAATATTTTTCCCAAAGGGAGCTACTATTTAATAACTCAGTATCATATTGCAAGGTTTATTTTTAACATGCAGATTCAAATATTACATTGGTTAGAATTGTTTTCTTCATTACCAATGGAATATTCCACATAGTGAATTAGAAATTGGTACGTTCACTAAAAATGATGGCCTAGCAACTAATCTCAACATTTTATAATCAGAACAAAACTAAATTTAGAACTGGGGCAAAGGGATTACGAAAGACTAATGATTCCAACCAAATGGATTTGAATAGGATAGTGCAGCTCGTTCTACAAAGAGGATGATATTTAAAAGTAGAACAGATGTTAAGCAATGGATCTACACTGTGACAAGTGACAACACTTAATTTTGGGACTGTTATAACCCTTTATTCCCAGCTTCAATTCTTTTACTATGTGTAAGGGCAGAAACTGTACTATATGTGGCTTTTCAGAACGGACGCAATGTAACTTTTATATTGCATGAAATAAAAAAAGTTAAAACAAAAACAAAACAAAACCTTGTACATTAACTGCTAGATTGCCCACAACCATACTGCCAATAGATGTAAGCAGATCGGGAATTTTTATTGCATTTTTAAGTTTCCCTATATTTTTGCTCTTGGTTTTTGGGGTGTATGGGGGTTTGTCTTGATCACCTTTACAGGTTTAATCTCTAAACACAGCTTCATAATTTTATTTAAGTGCACAGAACTGCTAAATGCAGCATTTGAGACGTTTCGCAAAGTTTGAATGTTTTAACATTACAGCAGAGGCAGGATTTTAAGAGTGAAAAAACAAACAAAAAAAAACTAAAAATCGGTCAGATCTGATACTCGGGATATCCGAGCATCAGGTATCTCCAGGGAGAAATGCATCTCAATATCTGGAGCAGATGACACTTTGGACATTGGGAGCTATTCATTCAAGGGAGGGTTTGTCTGAGTTGTAGTTTTAACTCGCTCCACTGTTCATCATGAAGGCGAACCCTAGTGACCTTCAAGGTCTCCTGCCATATTAAATAATGCCGTATACAGGGTCTGCTCAGTCCTTCCTAATGGAAATTCACTTGGTAAATAGGTGAGAAAGTTGGAAACTCTCCTGGCATTGTATGAGTGAATAAACCCCATTGTCCACGATACCACATAATTCCGCAAACATTTATCTATGATCAGTAGTTGTTGCCCCTCATAGCTTCTGGGCCATACCGTCACTGCAGCCACTGAGCATAGCAACTCCCATCACGCTCAGCTCACTGGGCTCATAAAAAAATGCAGTCTAGCTGGCACGATGGTCACAAGCAATCGTTGGCACTCCAGAGTCTAAGAATTGCTAATCTCATCATGCTCAGCCAGTACTTAATGGGACTTGTGGCTTGGTAACCATGCCTTAGGCGTTTAGCACACAAGGCTGCTGAGAATTGTCAATGCTGGGGCCCTATGTATGTATGTATGTAACCCTATACACATTTAATGCTACATTACATGGAAATAAACCATATTTATAAAGGCACCATACAAAAATATGTAAGATTTGGTGTTCTGGCTGATACCACCTGTGTCATATACTTGTTAACTGAATTGATCACTTATGTAATCAGTTTATATGGATTTCACTTCATATAAAATGCAAACTGCATAAAGCTATTGTGCCAAACTGGTAATAAGACTAAACTAGGTCTTGTCACTCAAAAGGGTTAAACCAGCTCATAAGCACTATAAAGCATTGAACCTGACCACTTTAAATGGTTAAGTTCTTCCATGCTCCATTTGTTTACCCATCAGTGTTTTTACTCCCAGTTAGAGTGTTGCAAATCATTAATGGAAGGTAAGTTTAATCAAGGCTCCCAAATCAGATAGGAGGGTTTGGCATTTTACCAGGAGATGTCCAACCTCACATTGCCAAGTATGACCAACCATCTAGCTGATTGACTCTGGTATCTATTAATGCAGTGCATAGTAGATGCATAAACCTGCATAGTATAACATGTGGATATAAATAATATACTTCTGCAAGAGATCACACCCTCCAAAGACTGACTCCTAGCCATGAAATAGGAGAAAGGGCACTGTGCAGTGATTCAGCTCACCTTCTCCATTGCTCTCTCCCTTAATATCTTCTGGGTGTGAGCCAACTTTATAGTCTCCTTCCTCTGGTGCTTCATCCCTTTTTTTCACGGGAAGAGATGTTTTAGGTTCCTCCACGACGTCCCCTACACCCTCCTGCTGAGGCTCTACATCTTGAGATATAATGGGTTCCTTCAATTGGTACAGAGAAGCATCTTGGGTCAGGGGTAAAGGTGTATTGGGCTCCTCTAACCTGCTTCTTGCACCTTCCCGATGATGGTTGAATTTTGTGCTGAATTCCTCCAGTCTTCTTGCTGCACTCTCCCGTGTGCTGGGTTCCTCCTGCTGAGGTTCTACGCCAAGAGGTCCACTTGGTTCCTCCGCACGCCCCTCCTCAGGAGCTTCCAAACGTTGAGCTACAACGGGTTCCTCCAGCTGAAGCTCGGGGTGTGTGAGTGTACCTGGTTCTTCCAGCCCGTTACACTTACCATCCTCCTGATGGGCTGCGATGGGCTGTGTGTTTGGTTTGTCTGGTCTACTTTCTGAACCCTTTTGCTCCACAGTCACACGTATGTTGGGTTCCTCCGCACTGATCGTTGCACCCTTAGGCTGAGACTCCGCCGTGGGTTGTGGAGTGGGTTCCTCCAGCCTGTTCTTTGCACCTTTAGGGTGAGGATCCACATTGCTGCATGCACATGTCTCCTCTCCCTCTGCAGTCTCTCTCTGCTCTTCCTCTCCAACAGGTGTTTGTTGATTTTCAGGGCCATCGGAGCGCTTTTCCTCCCCTACTCTGCCAAACCAGAGCCAGGCGAAGATCGCGGTGAGGATCCCCAGCACTAGCGCAGCCCACATGCTCTTGATGCTTCTAGTTGCAGAACCCTGATTTCCTCCTGCAGGACTGGGAGGCTGTGGACTCCTGGCCGCTTGCACCATCCCCGTTCCACCCTACAGCATGCACGCAGCAAACAAGCGCTCTCCACTCCCCTCCTCTTTATCTTTCAGGATCAGCTGCTGCTGTACACGAACCCGGCTCCTCCCATCCACAGATCGCTCACTGGATCGAATCATGACACTGACACTGATCTCTCCTGCAGGGCAGCTACACTTTACTTAGCTCAAGAGATCGGGGTCACACGATGACTTTCATTCCTTTACATTACTGAAGACAAGCACTTGTGCAAGATCTTTCTCATTCATATATAACATGAGCAGGGTGTTGTTACAAAGCTGTGTCCCAGTGCAAAACGTGTGATTTTAGATCAATATTGGTCCTGAATGTTATATGATGGCATTTTCAGAAATAAACATCAGGTATGTGTTTGAAGCTTGCTGTGAGTGGGTAGAATGACCACTTATAACAATTTATGGAAGATGGTCACTGAAGATGGAAGCTATTTTGCTTCCCCTTCCAGATCATAACAGGATGTAGTGATCACAAAATCTAAGGAAAGCAGCAATTATTCCTCATCATTATTTAGTTACAGAAGCCTTGCAAGGGAGGATTGGGTAGAAGATAAAAGGGATCAGGTCAGGTGACTATATTAGTCATCTAATCCATTAGTACAATGTCTCTCAGCTATTTTCTATGCAGAAGATACATTCTGCTGAACCCATCTAATTGCATGATACACACCGCCAATCAACTTGTCCCTTTAAAAGCTGTGTTGGTTACAAATGATTGTTGGGTTGCTTGCAGGCCATACCTAGGGGTTTCGCTCAGAGACTCCAGGTGGAGCTCTGCTTCTTTGGTTCACTAAGGGGGAACTCAGGGGCACTAGGATGGCATTGCAGCATGCCCCACTCCCCCATTAAAAATAGCATCAGTGGGACCATTCACCAACATCAGAAGGGACTCCTACTTGCATCAGGGCACTCTGGGTAGCCGGAGACAGAAACTTCCCAAGTTTGTTGGAAGCAGCATATAAATAAATACAGAATAAAGATTTTTATTTCAGCCAATTGCATGAACCTACTGAGATGTTCTAATAAAAATTAGTTCTAAAAAATACAAACAAGGAAATAATGATATATCTAAGCTGGGGAAATTGCTAACCTACACCTGCTCCATGTTGTCTCTGTAATACCTGCAACAAATAGACAAACATTTCCAGTATGTTTTCCAGCATCGAAAAACATCCAGACCAAGGCACGGGGAGTACTGCCAGCTTTAAAAACTGAATTGTGCATGCAGGGCTGGTTTAACAAACTGGCTAAGAGTCCAAAAGATATCTATGGATAGACAGGGTAACTCCAAAAACTATGTTTGGCCTTTGGGAATCATTTACTTATAGCCCTTGTTCCTGTGATGTCTCAATGCGGTTTCCCAACCACGTCCAGACTGGCCATCTGGCACCAGTCCATCAGGACTGTTAAATTATAGGTATGTTTTTTTTTTATTAAAAAGAACAAAATAGCATTTAATTTCTTTTTTTGAGAAAAAAAAATGGATGGAATCTTGATCCCTTGTCGGTGGGCATTGCAGGGGGAATGCTGAGCTAGGGCTGAAAATACACCTGTTTTGTTGGAGGGTTCATTTTCTTAGCAACCATGTTTCTTTCATAGGTCTTGGCTAACGTTACAAGCGAGTTGGGGGACTTTTGAAGAGGGTGCTAAAACAAATTAACTTTGTTTAATGTGTGCAAAAGCCAAGCAAGATTGTACATGTACGTTAGTTATTTAAAGTGGAAATGGCACAAAAATCAACATAAAAAAAACTATCCATACATTGACATATCCTTTAATACATCATTTGACATGTTTTACATGTGTTTGTAATAAAACAATTCAGCTTATGAAACTAAGTTCCCTTTAGGGGTTATTCGGCTTTTTACACAATATCCTGCACAGTTATAGAACACATTACAAAGAATTGATGAGCAGTTGAATGAGCGGTCAGTACGTTGTACCATATGGTGTTTTAACAAAACAGATTTCTAAAAACCAGAACGAAGATTTGTCATATATCTAGAATATTGGGAGTAATCACCACACTGGGGTCTTTGTGCTATGCTTATGGGGAATCATTTGATTTCTATGGTAGTAAGAAGAAAGTTGTAGAGTTACGAAAACATTTCACCTAGGGATTTGTTCATCAAGGCCAAAACAGGTGAACACTGCAGTGTATTCTTGCAATTTTTTCCCAATTCCACATTAACGTCAATTGGTTCTCCGCTCTACAGACACTAAGTTTGACCATGCATTTTGCTCCAGATGAACTAAGTCATAACTGATTTGGAACTTAGTAGATACCTCCACTAATCCATGCATAGACAATATGAATTATAATCTGTGAGCTATCTGTAATTACTTTGAACAAGTCTGGATGTGAATATCAATGTATTATTATTATTTATTGTCAACTTAGCGTTGTTAGTTTATTATACTATCTTCATGGGTGGATGCAGAGCTAGAACGGTGCCAGGTGTTTCTTGTAGAAGAGCCTGTTCTGGATTCCCTCGTAACCACATTTTCTGATCCACCGGCGTCATATTTGGGAAATATTTTCATGAGAAACTGAAATAACAAACGTTACGCACATAGCACAAACATTGATTAACACAGCATAAACACTCTTTTAACTCGTTGCACAGCGCTACAGAATATGTTGGCGCTGTATAAAACAATACATAACAACAATAGATGGTATCAGACTGGACGCAAACACATTACTGCAAAGTCACTACTGGTAAAAGATGATAAACATAACAATCCAATACCCCTGTAAAATACACGCAGAACGGCTGTCAATGGGTACGTTAGCCCAAACCAACCCACTTCATTTTAACATCCACAAAAAATTGCCATTTACAATATATGACCAAAACTATATAGACAACCCTTCTAATCTCAACTACCCCCATCCTCATAGGAGTGTAAAATCAAGCAACCATAACCATGACTTGCCTCCACAGAGCATGGGGAGAATGAAAATACCAACTAATCGGCCATCAGCTGTTACTGATCTCACAATGCTCTAGAGACAGCAATATTCCAACATCTAGTAAAAACCCTGTCTAGAAGAGCGAAGACTCCATAGATTGTGTGATGAGATGTTTGATGAGCAGGACTCCACATCCTTCTGACCATGTAATGTAGAGCCACGCAGTGAGTAACATACTCGATTACACACATCCAGCACTGTCTTTGGGGATAAACGTGAAGATGTCTGGATTATATGTATCTGGTAACATAACAAGCAGCCTTCCTGATAAAAAAACACCTACTAGGTCTGAAGAAAATCTGGCCAGTTAAGCGAATGTATTATCAATGCGTCACCATACGGAAAAAGCGAACGATGACACTGGGCTCACCTCGGGTTTCCGGTAGCCTTTCTTTTCTATGAACTCATTAAATGCTAAAGCTCCATGGAGTTGCGACAAATCTTCATCCTAAAATATTGAACAACACGATCGCCAATGCTAGTTTTTCGCATTTTTAACTTCATAACATGTCGGGCATTATTATCAAAGTTACAAAACATGTTCTATCTCTCCTTCTCCCAGAGTTCGGGTATGTCATAAGCCAAAAAATGAGTAAAAATGCTCACATAAATGGAAGATTAAGTGACACTTTCCCACTTTTTGCTGTATTAAAATGTGGAGTCATAGCCCCCTCTGCTGATGTACGTCGGTAACATATTACCTGAAAGGATTCTAAACTTCATACAGAATTTTCCAGTTCCACATATTACGTTACACAATTCTTGGCTTACAGCATAATATGATATGCATTAAATATATGATTAATAAATACATCAGGTATCAGGATACACAACTGTGCTATCATTTATATCCCGATACAAAGTCAGACTCCACATCTATGGCCCAGGGTCTGCATTATACTGGACCATCTCAATGTTTCATAGGTTGGGGAGGTGGCACAACTGCCTTCTTTCAGGAATACCAAAAATATAACTATCATGGACACAGATCAACTAAAAGTCCATCCGACAACAATAAACACACTGTATTACTCCATGTGGTTGTTGAATACTATAAACAGTTATCTACAGGTCAGCGTTCTAGGTATTGTGCACCAACAAGTATATTACATGGGACCACACTTGTGATCACCAATGGTCATTTCTCACTGTAAATATTCCATGAAGATACCATACCTCTTGGCTTAACCATGCTTTTGAATCCATGTTTTGGTCCAGCTCTTCAGCTTTTGGATCCTTTAGTGGTTCATTTATTTTCATTTTTTTCCAGGTTTTGGGATCAAGGTACCAAGCTCCGTATCTCGATTTCACCCAACTAGGGCAGTATGTGGACTCCTGTGAAAGAAAATAGGAGATACTGATGGTCTACAAAATGGAAATAAACACATTAGTGTTTGTGTCTGCAAAATCACTATGTACATATTCACGATGCATGCTACTGTGTCACAGTAAATAGCACTGCACCTATAATATTTGGACTTGCATGAATAGATTAAGGGCCAGTGGGTCTCTGGTGGAACCTCATCTCAAAGGGGAAATCTCATGCTGGGGTTGAATGGGGAAGGAGGTAAAGTAGGTTCGATGTGAGTTATAGAGTCATGGGTTTGGGCAGGAGATGTGATACATTTGAGGGTAAGAGTGATGGGGGTCAGAGAATGATGTAGCTTAAGGGAGAGAAGACAGATGATGTTACAAGTGGTATTGGATCAGTGGAACTGGGGTGTGATTAAAGTGATATGAAGAGAAGAGAGGAACGGACAGTATTCGGGAGGGTAAAAGACCTTATGCTGCAAAGAGTGAGTATAAAAGGGGTTAAAGAGTAGAAGGGATAGGGCTAGATCTCTAAAATGTAAGATTTGAGAAAAGTGAAATTGATTTTAATTACTATTTCTTGTAAGAAACACAGGGAGACCACTTTCCATCTATAGGTGGCTGTAATGCCAATGGGGTCATGCCGACACATAACAGATGATAAATCCATGCATTTTCTGTACAATGCAGACAGTTAATAAATCAAACCTTCCATGACATACATCAAATTCTGTGTAATTAGAAACCGATATTCATTTAGTTTTGTAAAATCAAACACAACATACAGATAGAAACCATCTGCTATGACCAAAAACACAATATGGATACCAAGCTACGTACAGACACATGAAAATAAAATCTTCTAAAAATACGAGCATTAATTCCCATTATTAATTAAACAAATTGTTAAGTTCCTTGGTACACCCCACCCCTCCTCACATTACTCTAGGCACAGGAGCTACATCATTCTAAAATATGTGCTTATTTTGCAAAAATACACGTACGACAAGTTAATGAATTGTTGTTTTAAGTCATTTCTTAATTCCTTTTGGTTCACCAGTGGCAACAGGGGTACGTGATGCCTAAAGAGCACGCTCATTTTTACATCCGTAATTAGTATGGGACTATTTAAGCCAGTCTTTTGATCAGAACTGTTTGATAGAATTGTATAGAGTTCTTAAAAATAACCATGTACACAAATGCAATGGCCTCAGTAAGTGGCAGTCGGCATGTCCGAGACATCGAAGCCACTTTGTTGATACGTACTGGTTTTTTATTTTTTTATTCCTGGAGAATAATGTAAGCGTTTTTAGTGAGACCACCTGAGCTCCTGTCCAGTTTTTTGGCATCACATGGGGAAACAGCTCAACTGTGATATCCAGGAACTGGCCTTGTGTCAGAAAGGCACTCTTAGTAAGATCTTTATAGTCCCAAAGAAGATTAGCACCTTTATTACTGTTTGTAGGTTTGGGCAATTTATAATAATGTTAAAGATTTGGAGCCAGTGTGTGTGCTAAGTCATAAAGTGTTATCAAGAGATACTGAAGTTGAAGTTGTACTATCATGAGCAATTGCATCTCTTTACTATAACAGTAAAAATGTAGCTGGCAAAATGATATGTGCACGAGAAAAGGTGAAGCTTATTTCTCCTGTTGGCCCAAACAAGATGGAAAGCAGCCATCTGCACTTTGCTACCATCACACTGTCCTATTATGGGGCAAAGGTCTCTTAGCTGGTATAGAATTACGTGCTGAAGAGTCACTTTATAAAAGATCCTGCTAATAATAAAAAGTCAGTTACGAAAAGGCGTAAAAATATGGAAAATATATCAGCTCGGTTTGAACTACTTGCCCATCCCACAAATAAAACTTTAATAGTAGGATTTCCATGAAAGTGGCGGGCAAGAAAGATTACGGGACATCCCTGTCTCCTACCATTTTTAACACCCAGCAGTAACTCAGAAATAAAATGTTTATATTGTTATCAATATGTTTTCTCAGAAGGGTTTCTTCTGAGAAAACAGCAGCATGATGAACCCATACAACTTACGTGAGATTGGTGTTGAAGTTTGAAATGTGCAGACTGAGAACTCTTCAACGTGTTCTGTTGCGATGCGAGACCCGCAGACATTCTCAGCTCTGCTGGAACATTGTTTAGCTCCACCACATGGATCGGGACACTGAGGGCTGGCTTGGTATCATAGCCACTGGCAAAGAGGCTGGAGATGGTGGATTCAGTAACATTACACTGCTCACCTCCCTGTAAGCAGGGCAAACACAGACTATAAAAATCACATATCATTGCTTGGAATATACTGTATACAATCATGTGATAAAGAAAGTACACCCTATTTGAAACTGAAGCAGTAAGGGTGTACTTAGTTTTCCACATATGGCTTCTCCATTTTGGCTTTATTTTTCTTGAATAAATCATGACACAGTGTAATATGTAATGTGTTGCTGTTCACCCGAGGTTGTAGTTATCTATCTTATAGTTATTATGTCCTCATATGGAAAGCCATAGAATTCAAGGAGGGTGTGCTATCATTTTCACATAACTGTATATATCTCAAACATATTTTCTGATCAATATGGTCAGTTTGGGTGTGGCATTTATATATTTTATTTATATATTTCACCCAAGCACAAAGACCAAAACAGCCAGTGTCTACAATCTAAAAAAAATGTAATGTGAGCTGTGTTGTGAAAACATTATTTATAGTTAATTGCCAACACAGTGATTCTTGTATATCATAACTTCACGAGCTTGCAACATCTTATCTTAATATTCCTTCTGAATTCGTAAGAAGAGTGTAAACAGGTGGCTACAACTACGGTCATGTACTCAGCCCAAGGACCCGGTGATTAGGAACCCTATATACATGCACATTAAGTCACCCAGGAGGTAGTACATGATCCATGTCACATCATGTGATGCATGCTTTCCTTCCCCTGGTTCCTCCATTCTCTTTGCAAATGATAGCACTAAGGCATGATGTTGGCAAGATACATTTGTCAATCATGAGTTACATCCCTTGAAGACCAAGGAACCCTGGTAAAACTTCATATATGTTTAGATCAGGGGACTCCGACTTTACATTTAATGAAAGCACTTATGATTAGTGAACAAAATGGAACAAAATGTGGCATTTTCATTATTAAAGCCATGTTTTAAACATTGTACTCTGCTACATAAACCACCCTTTCCCTCAGCAGGAGACAGAGACCAACCTGTAGCCTGCAAGCTACTCTATGTGCCCTCAATAACATCTATGTTTAAATATGTCATATTTATGTATAACACTGCATAATTTATTTGTATTACATACATGAAGGATAATAATATGTCACCGCTAGACACATTGTGTCCAAAGACAGCAAACTAAGCAGCTTAGTGCAACTTACCAAAGAAGACATCCAGTCGCAGAACTCCTTAGTCACATGTTTCACACTTTCATCTAGTGCAGGAGTCAAGCTGCGATTTATTTTGACTTTCTTCTCGTTTTTCTCCGATTCCTCTTTTTTTGAAAGCCATGTGTATGGATTTTTTTGCCTGGACTGCCTGGACTGTTCACTTCTGTAACGGACATATAAAAGAAGGGCACGTTCCTGTTTTTTTATTTCAAAGAGGTATACAATGAAATGGGTTTCTAAGCTTTATCCTAATCCAGCGAATAAACTCTTATGCAATTTATTCACTCCACTGATTCTGTTTTTACTTTTACATGTAAATGGAAATATTTACGTGGTTTTTATCATATAAAAAATGTAATGCTAGATAATATACCCTGTTGCTATTGATCTCTTATTCTGCATCCAAATGATCTGTGATTATCTGAATCTTCTTTGTACAGACTACCATTAAGAGCTGCTCTTCACACAATCTAAAAGTCTCAATGTTAGTCTCCAGTATAATTACCGCTCTTAGGCAAGCCAAAAAGAACACAAGCCCTAAAACAGACATACATAGCTGAATGTCTGCTGCTTGCCTCCCTTGACTTTACACTCAGCACCTCCTGCTGTTCCTTTTGTGGAGAGCTGTGCTCCTCTTCTGGCTCCTCGTCCTCCGCTTTATATGATCCTGATGCACTTTTCAATCTCATCTCTGGGTCGAGGATGTCCACAATTTCTTCAAACAGCTTTAAAATACAAAATAACATAAAACAGAATTTCCAAGAGTGTACGGATGATATCAGAAAAAAACAATGACATCCTTACGAGTTATCTGTATTATGAACAATTTGCTAACTCACCTTAGCCATGAATTGTGATTTTTAAGTAACACGTTACACACACACACACACAGACACACACACACACACACAAAAAACAGGGAGGCATATTGAGGGTTTTAGGTACTTAGGGTTGCACGAGTTAACTTTTCTATGTCACAAAAGCAAAAATATTGTGGATTCCGTCAGTTGTTCATTGCTGTTCTTGGTTCCCGTTGATTTTCCATCAAACAGTACCCAACGCCCCTGTTATATATACAGCATTTCAATAGACCTAGAGACAAGTTAGTTACTGCACATAAACAATAAAGTCAAAAACATAAAGTATTTTGGGTGATTGTTTTAATACATATACGTGTAGCCGGAGCCCAGAAGTTCCAAGGTATGGTCATGAATTAAGAACTACTACAAGTGTTTTAAAATTCAAAATTGCATATAACGTACACAGAATGGATAATTAAGAAAATGTTAAAGACAATTATTGGGCGAATTGGGCCCAACTTGAACTTTTAGCAATACAACAGTTGCCAAGTACCTGTCCAACACGCCACATCCCATTACAAAGTTGGTTTACCAAGACACTGGGTAGACACATAAAATACTGACATGTCAATTTTGGCTATTCTGCAAATCAGGTGCACTCATAATCAGTGCTACCAAACTCTTTATTTGATTCTGATTTCTACAAGAAACACCCCAGTCTTACTTTGGGTGGAAGACCCTCCTCCAGATGAGGATACAGAGCAAGCGGGTGCTGCGTGAGGCCATACTCAATCTGGGCTATGTACTCCCTGCGTGCTTGCTGCAATGGAAGAAGTTTGGAAAAGCAGGCCTGCTCTTTGGTAAATCTCTTGATTGGTTTATTCTTAGTTGGGTCACTCTCATAATTTGTACTATGCAAAACTGGAGCTGGTCCTTTGCTAGGTGGGATGAGGGTGCACTCGGAAAAAGAGGGATAGCCATCACGGAAATCATCAACCCCTTTTGGCAAGAAGGTCCATTGACGGCTGTTCAGGGCCCCGGAAAGGTTTGCTTTACGGGCAGAGTCATTAAGGTACTTTTTACAGAGTCGTTCCTTGTACCTGAAACAAAATAAGCAAGACATGCTAACATTGGAAAATATATTTGATATAAACCAGCTCTGGCGTGCATAAAAAATAAAATACATGTGGATTGGTGATAGAATGAATACGTAAAAGACAGGGAATGGGGGAGCATGGGAGTTAGGGCACTAAATGATATATGGATATAACTATACCCATTATCAGTATTATTTCTATGAATTGCTTGTCACGTATGTATATAGTTGCGTATAAAACATATATAAAGTGCACTTTATATAAAGTTTAAAAACTGGTCCTGTTACCATGACAACTATAGAAGCAGTGCAATCAGCAGACCCATCCCATTGTTTGCTATAGCAAATGGTGGTTCACATTTGATCTTTGCTACTGCAGCTGTTTAATTATGCTGGTTCGTTTAAAGTGATTTTTAGTTCTATTTATTATGTTCAATTATTTATTTCCCTGTTTTTTCTATATTTTACTTCCATTGATGTATTTTATTGGTTTTATTGTGGGTGGAGTCCTGGCTCTCATACTTTTATATAATTCTTTTTTCTTTATGTATGCTATAATAAACTATTGTTTGGTCTATTTAAATTTTATTAGTTAGTTGACTGTTATTCACAATCAAGAGGGACCTCTATTTTTGTTGTTTGAGCAAATACCCCTCATTTTTTGTTGCTATGGTGACAAGACCATTTTCCCCCCACGATTTTCATCGCAATCA
The DNA here is from genome assembly GCA_009364415.1 of Spea multiplicata. Classification (NCBI taxonomy): domain Eukaryota; kingdom Metazoa; phylum Chordata; class Amphibia; order Anura; family Pelobatidae; genus Spea; species Spea multiplicata. Next base: position 24,481 of record VKOC01006211.1, read on the forward strand.
ATTTTTATATTATACAGAATATAAGTTTACTTACAATATACTGGTATTGTTTAAAGTCAGGTCCCACTCAATTTGCTATACCCATGGAGCAAAGCCATACATTAAACAAACAATTAAAAGAAATCCTTGTATTTGTTCTACTTATAAACTTACCAAGGATGACGAGGGGGTGAATCAGATAAGCCTGGCATTGCACAGATCTAAAGACAGAGGGACATAGTTAATACACATGTATGACTGCATGCAAAGCAAACACATTGACATAGATAAAGGTATAATAGGGGTTCTCCCACACCCCTGTATTGTTAAATCATTAATAATGGTGATTAAAAAAAAAACAATCCCATCAAAACCCACCCTGCATGAGCACTCCCTTTCGCCTGTGTATACGTTCCGTAGCAACGTTTCACCTCCTTAGCAACCAAAAACGTTTGACGTCATGTTAATGCGACCGCCTTTGCAAAGCGTGATTATCGCAGAATTCGACATCTCGGTGTTCATCATCACTAGACAGGGAATTTGAATTGTTACTCGGCCGAGCTGCTGCAGGTGCCGGTCGTCGGCTAGATAAATGAGTTACTTTGTTCTTAGGCTTTCTCTCAATTGTTTCTGTTTGGGACCTAAACCTCACTGTCCCTCTCCCTCCGACCCCAAAACGTCGCACGTCACTAGGTGCTCTGACTATTGGGTGGGTGTGTGTGATTGTATCGTAGTTTTGTACAGCGCTGCAATTCATTGTAATGGGTATACATCGAATTCCATGGCATACATTAGTCTCCTGAGCTCCTTATTAGATTCCATAGTAGACAGTAGGTCACAAAGTCACACTAACACTCCACTAACCTTAAAACAGAAGAATCACTTATGAGCCATTTGGAATGTTGGGAGGGATCAAGTGACATTAATATCCCCTTGCCCCACTTTTTCTCCTTGGGGTCTGTAGTTCTTGGAGCAGAGCACTTGGTACCCATCATATAACCTCCCATGAGATCTTTGATTATTTGAAATGTTGACTTGTATGCACCCTACCAACTCTGATGAGCAACATATTTTAGTTAGTTTAAGTAAATTAGATGTTCTATGACTACACTCAATATATATATAGATATTATATATATATATAATATATATACGAGGTTGTCTTGTCCTAATATATATAATATTATATAAAATTAAATGTTATTTTTTTTTCACGGGTCTTTAAATGGAACAACACTGGGGGTTAGGTACCCAGAATTTCTCTCTCTGTATACTATTAAAAAAAACATGTATCAAACCTGGCTCCAAGAGAATTCTGGGGGAGTGTGAGGGTACGATTTAATGTAGGTGTGGAGTTTCTAGAATTGCCTGGTCATGAGTATTCATTATTAATATGTTGGGTGTGCTAACACTACTTGTTTCCATATACTTATTTGAGTATGTCACACACCGGGGGAGTTGTCAGAATACGAAGTCCTGGAAGCTGCCTGACCACATTCTGCTGATCCTCATTTGCTTATATGGAGGAGTTGAAGTAATCAGTTTGCGATATAGGGTGTCTGCCTTCTCAGTAAGGGATCTGCAGTGTGTTAGGACGTCCTGAGTAGACTGCCTAAGATAGCAACTCAGATTGTTAGCAATGCAACATCTAGCACATGCCATTACTTAGGAAGAGATCTAAGGTTGTTAATTTAAGATCAAGTCTCTATTGCAGCATTATTATCACGTTGGTCTCGTCTTCTCAGTTCACACACTGTGCAGTTCGTCACTACGTGAGGCTGCACTGGGACGTGGCATGGACGAGCTACGCAATAACAGGGCGCGGTTGGTCTAGCCAAGGGCAGAATCGAAACTAATAGAGGGCCTGCTATCATAGTGATTGCGCAATATTAAGAAAGGTGGGGAAGGCGGGAGTGGCTGGAATTGGACTCTGTTGTTATTGCTGCCCCTATCAGCCTGCACACTCTCTTAGTGCTAAAATGGATCGCTTGTGTACTGTCTCCTGAAAGCAACCAATTGTTAGGGGAGGGCAGCACAGAGTGGAAGAGACAGCACTATAATGTATTTATACGAGGGTCAATTTTAGAGAATCGTTTGGTCTCCAGAGAATGTGTGCATGAAGGGAATGTAGCAGGTTGGTGCTTTGTTGATCTGCCTGTTGGTCGTACTTTGTAGCGTGCCGGTTAGAGTGTGGATCTTTTGTTTTGGTATTCACACAGCCTGTTCAATAGAGAGGGACAGGAATCGGTCTCATCTGGGTGATTGAGCTGCCTATTGTCCTGGCTGCCAAGGACTGCGTCTTTTCCTGGGTGTGCCAGCGTAGTCTAATGGCGTAAGGTTTGGGTGATGATGTCGGTTGGCACCTTGTTCCTTCTATCTCTTATTCGAAAATCACGGACCCCTGCTGATATCTGCACACTTCATGGGATACTGTAGAGCGAGGGGTTCAAACAGGTGAGATGAAGTGTCGTGTACCTGTGTTGCGATTATATATAGATCTCACAAATAGATGGGGATATTACCGACTCTTACTTAACAGGACCTATGTAAAGTCCTATACTTATAATGAGTAAATCCGAGAAGCTTTTATGGTAGCAGCGTTGTACCTAGTATAAGAACGAAAAGTATCTCTGTATACATTGCAGTTTGTGTGTAATCTATATGTATGTGTTTTTTTCAATGTATTGTATCATGACGCATACCCTTTTCACATTATATTACTTCTATAACAAGGTAAGATCTATATTTGTTGATAAGAATCCATCAATATTTTACAGGTGCGGTTGCAGTTATACAAAATATTTATATGCATTTTAAGCACATAAGCTTTGATCTATCTTTCTATATATATATACAGAAACTTTGAAAGTTTAGTTTTTCAGTTTCTAGAGCAACAACATATCACTGCCAGATAGCATTTTACATGGTTTAAGAATTATTTCTGCAAGGATTTCAACAATATTCTTATTATTATTTTTATATAGCACTGTACAGTTGGTAGACAGGACATAGCATGTAGTATATAACATATCAATTTGACTTACAGAAACAACAGGTGAGAAGCGCTCTGCTCAAAGGAGCTTACAGTCTAGAGGGAGTTAGGGTGTTTTATACAAGAAGTAAAAGTACTACTGTTAAGGATGGACCGGCCACACTAGTATAAGAATTGTAGGAAAGGGGCTAGGATAGGCGTTAACGCATAAGGTTGTAGGCATCCTTAAAGAAGTGGGTCCTGAGGGTTTTTTTGAACGAATGAACGGGGAAAGACGGGTATGTCGAGGGAGGGCATTCCAGAGGATAGGGACAGCTCTTGAGAAGCTAGAAATCAGAGGAGTGGACAGAAGGAGATCATTGGATGAGCGTAGATACCGTTAGGAGTGTATTTAGAGATGAGCAAGGAGATGTGAGTAGGGGAACCACTATGAAGGGCTTTGAAAGTAAATTAATTAATTTTGAAGTGAAGAGGCTGGCAGAGGGGAGATGTGTTAGTAAAGCAATGGGGGAGGAAGGTAAGTCTGGCAACAGTGTTCACAGTGGAGACCAGCCAAGACAGAGTCAAGGCGGAAGATAATGAGGGTATGGACAAGAGCCTTAGTGGCATCTTGTGTAAGGAAGGGACAACCAGGGCAATGTTTTTGAGATGGAGGGGGCACTGCTTTTGAGACAGACTGAGTGTAGGTGGTGACTGAGAGGTCAGAGTCAAGGGTGACACCAAGGCAACGAGCGTGAGGGGACGGGGAAATAATTGCACCATTAACATTAAGGCAAACTGATGAGGGAATGTTGGCATTGGAGGGAGGGAATATGGACATTGGACAGTACCAGGAAGGGTGCTTGTAATCGGGGCCAGACTGACGATAACAGGGCAGCATTGGCTTTTCAAGTGGCCACCTGATAAGGTAAGCGCAGCTGACAGCTGGACATGCGCAGCTGTGTGCTATGGTTTTATGCTGACGTAGCATGAAGCCAGGCATATCTAGTGGCTGGCATGTGCCAGATGGTCAGTCCAGGCCTGCTTGTAATTACATTCACCAAAGAGATAACAGTGGAAGGGGGAATTTTTTGTACATACTATAAACTCCCAAAATCAGCCCTCCAGAAAATGGTTCCATTTTTTCACATGTGAATAATGGCCATGGAGAAGTGAAACTACCGAGAGATTTGTGAAAATGTGGGTCAAAGCCTAAGCGACCTGCAACATCTTCTCATATGTAGAAGAGCTTCCCCTATGACTGGCCCGAAGTCTGCTCAAAAAGAAGTTGCTCTCATTTTACTTCTTCCCCATGTTTTTTTGTTCATCAACATCAGCATATCCTACGTTCCATTCTTCTGGAAAAAAACACTTACCATCATGTTTTTTAGTTTTACATGAGATATACTATACTATACAACTTTCTGGGAAGATTCACACATGTAAGGAAAACTGAGGACTGTTAGATGGTCTCCCTATCAATAAAGGTTTTCTGGGTCACTTTGCTTTTGCTATGTTTTACCTACATGGATATAAACCTATAAAAGCTATTAGTTTCATAGACGCCTATGAAGGAAGAGTTTGATGTGGCAGCTGACTATATTTATTTTACTTTACTAAGGTTTTTTACTAAGGTTGTAAACCATAACTTGATTGCTCAGGCTTGGCTTCTGCAAAGCTTTTTGGGTGGCATGTTTGTATTATGGCGGTGTCTCAAAGTTCCCTACGTCTTGTTTTGATCTCCGCTTATGGCTGAGGTTTGGCAGATGCAGAAGGAAATAGAGAAGCAGGGTACTAAACTATTATTTTCAGGAAGAAGACAGATGGCAGAGTTGGTTGAGGAAATTGCAGAATCAAGTTTGCTGGAATGGGGTGAAAGGCCGTAGCCAGACATAAGCTGACACTGAAACCTATACAGATCAGGAAACTGCTGAAAACCAACCATCATTCCTTTAGTAGTATAAGGGTTGATTCATTTGAATAATCTGCGTTACATCAAAGGATATAGAAATCTATGAGTAACAGCCCATAACCTATATCTAAGTAGGTTCTAGTTTTGAACTGGGCAGTCCAATATTCTGAAACAAACTGACAGCCACACACTGCTTGAAATCAGGTGTCTTCTTTTTTCTCCCTAATCTTAGAAAAAAATAATGTTATACCAACTCTACTGGCAAACATCCATTATTGTCGTTAAGTATTCCATACAAAGCATTCATTTAACAGTGTACAGCAAACAGACCATAAAACAGACGTTTTACTACATAAAAATGGCACAGGGAATTTTAACCCCTTAATTACAAAGCCCGTATATGTACGGGCTCAAAATGTATTGTTTTCAATGGGTTTAGGGACAGCCCATTGTCCTTAAGGGGTTAAGAAGCTGTTTCCTTTGCTATGGCAAAATCCTAGAAGTACCTGGTTTTATGTCACATGACAATTAAATGATACTGACAAAAAAATGGACATGATTAAATGGGACAGAGCTTCAAATTCAGAAGGGCTGCATACAGTAATGTTGTTTAGCCTCAAACACAGCTTAGTTTTATTTCATGTTGACTTAATGAACTTCTCTATCTTCATACATGGAGACTGCCATGTGATATTTTGGGTGACGTTCTCTTCTCTACCGCCGCGCTGAGCTGCCAATTAAAGTCCTTTCCTTAATAGACTTTAATGAGTCATAGGTCTGTCTTTGCGAATAAGACTGAGCCATTCTATTGCAAACAATTACCATCACTGCATTTGGTGTAATAAAATAACAAGGCTTTTCTTCATTAATTCATATAAATAAAACAGAAGTGGTGTATAGCCTGGGCAGTTGCTTTTTTGATCCTATTTATTGGTAAAGTCTTTCACATCCCTTGCACAATTTGAGTTCGAATAGTATGATTCATTTTTCATGCACATTAATATACATACCTTTTATAATAAAATACCGGTAGTTATGGAACTATGAGGTCATGGGAACAATGCTATGATTTCAACAACGATTTAGGTGTAGTATGTACCTAATATACTGTAAATATAAAGTAAAGATTTTTCACTTTATTGTCCTTTTGTGTCTGCGGTTCAGAGTTCTTATGACAGTTTTAATGGGTGAAGGAGTGTCTGAGAAATAGGTTATATAGCAAAGCTCTTTAAACGTAAACTTTGATGATCTTCCCAACTAGCAGGTGCATAGTTCTCTATATCGAATAAAAATAGTTCTCTATATCATATAAAAATGCAGAGCAAACAGGCATGACACCCATAAGTATTCTGAATCAGTTGGCTATGAATTGCCCTTTGGATTTCTTGTGTGTTGCGTTAGTAACTCCTTAAGATTATTATAGGGAGGGTTGTTTGTTTTTGGGGGAAGGCTTCCACTTTTATAGTTTTACTTACTTACACAAATCTAGTTTAATGACCTGACACTTTAAAACGCTCTTTGCTCATACATACTTACTGAAGTTAATGTGGCAGTAATCTATCGGTGACTGCTTTTATGTCACGTGACGCTTAGATATTCCCAGCACAAATTAGGAGCGAGACAAAATGTGACATGATTAAATAATTGTATTCTCTTAAGGGGTTGAGCAATAAACAGTTCTAGAAATAATGGTTCTTATGGCATTTAGTCATAAAAGTATTAAATTTAGCATAATCCATTTAGTCTAGTTTTATAATTTTAGTGGTATATAAATAAAAGATCCAAAAGGAAGAAAATAAATTAAATAAATAAATCTATATATATGTATTTTATACAGCCCGATAGAAGCGCTGGGCAGTAGACGGGCTCTGCCCACTATATATATATATATATATATATAGTAAAATAAATATATACATGCGGAATTTTACTGGCAATTAGTATATTGTTACTGGTCATGTTCACTTCACGCAGTATTTCATATGAACGTTTTCTTTTAGGCCACAGTACTGAAGAATGGAACTGAAGTCTATGAGGACTGGATAAACCCACCGCCACCAATTTACATGCAATTCTACTTTTTTAATGTAACTAACCCACTGGAGATACTGTCTGGGGAGAAACCAATTGTAGAGGAAATTGGCCCTTATACTTACAGGTAAGGTTATACGGCCAGCCTTACCGGAGAACCAGGCTATGTATTTTAATAAAAATACTGGCATTTTCAATAATACATATATAGATGACACATTCATTTAAACACAGATTTTGGCAGTTTCAATGGATGCTTTTTTTTTGATAATTGCATTTGAAACTGAAAAAGACAAAAAAATAATAAAGAAATGTTTCAGATGGATGACAATTCTGAATTAATTGTTAATTCAAATGTCTGGTCCCTGCTAACATGCAAGGAAATAAAATAATTAAAAAAGTAAACACATCAAGCCAAATGCACTTATTTAAATACATGTTTCGGTTTTCTTAATGCAAAAAAGGGCTGAGTTTTTGTGGACTACTCATTTTAATGATAGCTAGAATGGTGATGGGAGCCATAGAACATAGGTTGCCATACCTGTGGACATTAGTCATTTTTACCTACATTATGATTATATTACATACCGGTAATTATATAATTTTTATTAATAATAATATTTTTTTAATTTCTATTAATAAGATAGATGCAGTGGTGTTACCGATAGTACTTAATACTTGGAGAATATAATTGTATTCTAGGTTCCTCTACTGTAGACTTCTCTATGTCCTCCAGTTGCATAGTAATACAGCTTACACTGTGCCCAGCACAGTATGAGGACCCAATGTTTTTAGGACATGGGGTATGTTTGTGTGTAGTTTAATTCATTGCTTGCCAACTGCATCTTTAATGAATAGACCACATCTGATTACTCCTTCCTGGAAGTGTTGGGTTCCTGACATTTTTTTGGAGAGCCCTCAGAGTTTATTCAAGAACATCTTGAAAACCTGCAGGTACTTGAGGATCTAATTAAAATTTGTTTCAAGATATACTCAAGACATTCTATTCTGATAACATAAGATATAGATATCTGACATACACTCATTTATTTTGTCTTTTTTTTTATTAGGGAATATCGATCTAGAGAAAATGTTACATTTCTTGATAATGGCACTGCTGTATCTGCAAGTACTCCAAAAACCTATGTGTTTGAGCCTGAGAAATCTGTGTCAGATCCTCATGAAGACTTGATCAGAACAGTGAATATTCCGGTTGTGGTAAGTGTGATTAGTGGCCATTCTACCCATATTAAAAATACAGTTACATGCATTCCTGATGTTTTTAAGGTGCATGAATGTGTTGCACCTTTTACTCTATATGAAGCATTGTGTCTAGTAATGGGCAAGTAGCATTGGAACTGGAGTCCCTACAGCGCCCTGGGAAGTACCTAGCCTTTTTGCGATTACCCTAAATATCCCAACGTGTACATATGTGCATAAAATATAATTTGTGTGAATACATAAAAAGTTAACTTTGTAAAACCAAATAAATGGGCAAGTACATTTCAATACTTCATTTTTAGTGATATTGTGCCTTCAAAAGCTCCTGTCTTGGAGCAAAAGTGTATAATGTCTGAATGTTAGAATTTCACCCAAAAACAATACACATGTCCCTTTAGGATGGTCTGAGGTAGCAGTGTTTACTGTTCTTCTTCTCCCACCATTGTTTAGATTAGTGTACCTCATCAGGATCCAGACAGTCCCATTAAACATAGAAACTTGACAGAAGATAAGAACCATTTGGCCCATCTAGTCTGCCCATTTAGTCAAATCCCATCAAAGCTGTACCTTCGGAAACATGAGTATTCTTTAAAGATTGTCTCTCTTTTAAATAGCTGTATATCACTTTATCAGATCATTTTTTATTTTCTTTTTTTATATTTTTTAGCTAAAACATAAAAGCTTTTTTAAAACAATGTGTACCAGAAAAAATACTCAATAGTTTTCTACTACCGTACAGTAACCCTTTCCTGGATTATACACATGACCAACGTCCGATGTGGAATATTAACGTGGATGGTAGGTTAGGAATAGGTAGCTAAAGGGTAATAAAACAAAAAAGCTAATATGTCTAAGTCAAGACAAAGGTATGCTTTTATACAGTTTCCATATATCTTTATGTACAAAATGTTTGTGTTATTGTAGTCTCTTTCCATATGGTATTGTGTTCACTGTATTTAAAAGTTGGAAGTAAGATATTTTTTATATAATTAACCACAGCACTTTCTCTTTTGTTTTTTTATTCTTCCATTTCCATTATTCAAACTGGCTTAACATCAGACAATACTAGAAATGACCAAAGACAATAAAGTCTTAAAGCCGGTTGTTGAAGGAGTACTAAAAACCTACAATGAAGGAATGTTCGTCACCCGTTCCGTACACGAGTTGTTGTGGGGCTACAGAGATCCTCTTCTTTCGAAAATTCATGTGTTCAAGCACAGCATTAGTCCCGATTTTGGCCTGTTCTATGAGGTAAGATGGCAATATCTACACATTCTAATTAAAAAGTGATTCAGAATGTTGATGCAAGTTATCGGGATACCTTTTACCGACTTTTACAATTTTAATTGGTCAGGCTATCGACCCCACACGTGACTGGAGAGTAAGGTCCTCGTTATACAGTATATATTAGTATAGACGTAGATTATATATATATATATATATATAATCATACAGACTATGGTATAGTGTGTGTGTGTATATATATTTATATATGTGTATATACATTTTCATGCATAATATAAATTCATTATTGCATAGTTTTGTTTTTGCACCTGTTTTTCAGATGAACACAACAGATGATGGTGAATATGTGTTTCTCACTGGATCAACTGACTATATGGAATTTAGCCAGATAGCAGAATGGAAAGGACAAAAGTAATTATTTTTTCTTTGTATCAAACATATACTTAACTAAGAAACAAATGGTGTATATACTGTATACCATGGATCATAATGCAAATAATTCATAAGTTGACATATAACTCATGCCCCTTAACATTTGGCCCACTCTGGGAGTAACATGATGTTATGTGTCCCCACAGAAATAGCACAAAAGCAACCACAGCATAATGGCAGGGGTAAAATTTGGCAACAAATAAAGATAATGTGCGTATTAAAGAAGAAGGTTCAATACACAGAGGTTACGGATTAATCTCTTAAAATTCTTCTTGTTATAAAATATTAAGCCATGATAAGCGTGTACTTATGGTGGTAAGCATCATACTATGTATTTTATCAGTGCACCAATACATCCAAGTCTTTGTGTGTTATAGTGAAAGCAGTATAAAGTTTGCATATGCAAACCAGATAACCTGTGTACACTGCGTGTATCTGCCGTGCTTATGTTGTTTTCTTTTGCGGCCCCTGTGCTAATAGATACCATGTTATTCAGATCCTTCTGAAGTTTGCTTTCTCTACTTGTTTATCAGATCACTTGACTGGTGGACATCAGACACGTGTAATATGATTAATGGTACGGATGGAACCTCTTTCCACCCATTGATAAGCCAAGATGACAGCATTTTCATATTTTCATCAGACTTATGCAGGTAATAAGAAGCTTTCCACTCATCACATTTCAAGCCAATCTCCATGGTGTCTTTGTAACAGTCTCCTCATACTCTTAGAAGTGAATATTGCATAGTGAAGGTCTCATCACCTGGCATTGTAATAGAGCTATGGAATGTGCTGATGCTTCAGAAATAAATTGTAACGATCAGGGCCGGCCTTAGGCGTGTGCGACCTGTGCGGCTACCATGGCAACAGGGGCGCCTGCCCGGGACTTTTTTTGTTTTGTTTTTTTTTACTTTATTTAACATGGAAGTTGTTAAATAAAGTTAAAACAAAAAAAACAATGTTTTAATTTAAGTCCCTGGCAGGGGCGCCGAGTGGTCGCTCATGACTCCGTCACGGTGCTGGCGTTTTATGCTGAGCACCGAAATATGATGTCATATTCCGGCGCTCAGCCGTGAAGCGCGCACCGCGGCAGAACGGGAAGACGGAAGCCTCCCGCTCCAATTGCAGGACTCAACAAGGTAAGTAAGGATAATGAGAAGTAGGGGGGGAGGCAATGAGAAGGGGTAGGGGGGCAGTGAGAGATGGGGCCGAGGGGGGGAAGGAAGTGAGAAGGGGCAGAGGTGGTAGATCGTGATAAAGGGGGAGTGGGGATAGATAGTGAGAAAGGGGAGTTTTTGTGACAAGATTTTTTTCCTTTCTTTTTTTGGGATGGGGGGGCGCCAGAGGAGTGGTCCGCACAGGGCACCAGAACACCTAAGGCCGGCTCTGGTAACGATATTACTTTAAAATATGATGTGGGTGGCAACAAGATATTCCCAAAAATGTAAAACATATGTACCAAAAAATAAGAGGTAAAACTAAAAGAAAAACACATCCACGATAATTAGATAGAGCTATTAGTGTTATATAATATTATTAATATTATATTATATGGTTGGATCTCTCTTCCAGATCCTTGGAGACAGTTTATGAACGTACTGAAAAAGTGAATAAAATCCCTGTGTTTCGGTTTGCTCCATCTTCTAAGACATTTGCCAATGTGTCTGTCAACCCTGAGAATGCAGGGTTCTGTGTGCCGGCCGGAAACTGTCTTCCCTCTGGCCTATTAAACGTCAGCAAATGCAAAGGAGGTATGTAACGCCTCAATAAGTGTTGTATCTTTTTATCAGGGTGGTAACATACGCACTATTATCTAGCTTCGATAATAAAGAATACCTTTATTAAGCCGGTGTTTCCTTTTTTAAAGATGTTATGTATTTCAATCTTTACATGTGAATGGCTATTATGTGTCCCTTCTCTTCAAGAGGCATATATTAGAGGGGTCTAAGATGGAACCGTTTAATGACAGTCTAACTTCTTTTTGACAGGTGCCCCAATCATTCTGTCATCTCCTCATTTTTACGAGGCCGACGAAAGTCTAATTAACAGCATAGATGGTATGAATCCCAAAAAAGAGGACCATGAAACTTTCCTAGATATCAATCCGGTAAGGTGATCTGGTCATTCAATAGTCCTTTGCGGCATCTCTGCTTCTTCTCTTAAAAGGCGTCAGGGACATGGAAGCGTCTGATGGAGAAGGTTGGGAGACACGTTTCTTAGCGCTCTTCCAGGCACAGGCACTCAACTTGGGAAAATAGGCAATCAGATCCAGCATGAGTGCTTCCCAATAGCCCTGTTGCAGGGTTGAGTTTTCTTTTTTTCAGAGCTAAAACCTAAATTTGAATAAATGAATCCCTAATACTATAGTCAACCTACTAACAAAAACAAAACTCTTACCATTGACTGCCGTTGGGTCAATAGAATACAGCAGCACTCAAAATGCCTCATCAGGTAAGTGGCCTGTGAGTTCAGCTTGTCTGTTGTTTTGCCCCAGGACTTATGCTATTTCTGCGTTACATAATGTAGATTCCTTCCTTCCGCTCATTGCTAAAGAAGAGAACTACCTTTTTTCTCTAGGTGGTAGTTCTGCTGACCGTACGGTCATGTGCTGGATGTATCTCACCCCATTTGCTACATACAGCACTTTATGATGACATTTGTCTTGTGCCCTTTTTAACATGGTGCATCGGAAATACCAGCTGTAATACAAAATGTCAGTGGGTAGTCCTGGGTAGACGGAGCCCAGACGTTCCTTGGTATGTGTATCTTTATGCCTTAAATCTTTTCATCTATCGAGTGTAGTGGTGACTTTCCAGAAACTTGGGACAAATATTAGTATTTTATTGTTTTATTAACAAATACATGCATGTGGCCTAGAAAGGCTTCCATATGTTTTACAAAAATATGCTAAAAATAGATTCCAGTGAGTAAGAATGAATGTGTGACATTCTCTTTTTAGCACATTATTATATGCCATGTTACTTCCTTCTCTAATATCTACCCACCTCAGTTATCTGAAGTTCTCAACCCTGTTTCTGACTCTTCATCTATAATGATCACAAACAGGCTTTCCCATCCATTGGAATAGGATAGTGTTTATGAGACATGCAGTTTAGGGTAATTTTATTGCATACAGGGGTTTAACTGGACAATAGTAAACTAGATTTAACTAACTAGCTTAATGAACCACTATTGTACTGAAAAACAAACGTAAAGTCCTTATGAGTGAAATAAGTTAACTCATGTCTTGTTCATCTTCCTTTTTATTTTGCATAGATTTTGTCTTTGTAATTGTCTGTAAGCTATTTTTAATAAGCAGCTTTACAATTTACAGTATAATAAAACGGTTATATGATACTTAAAGTGGTCTACCAATAACTTCATCGGAGTATAGTGGCTATGAATATGTTACAAAAGGCTGTCCCAACCCTATCCTTAAACACTAATTACAACATAATTGCAATAAAAGTTTAAAGCAATTATAGAGTAAATACATTTTTCATGCTGTTACACTCCCCATATAACATGTGGGGCCCATCCATATTGCATCAAATATTGATCCACATGCCTGTCTGTATGTGATGGTTCGCCGATGCGTGGTGAGCGTTTTGCGCGTGTACAAACTGTCACATACAGACGGAGGTGACCAATATTTGCATGATATTAGGGTTTCAGGAAGCTGCAGATCACTCGATTTTATGTGTTCTAGCTATACTATTTGAGCCCAATCTACTCGACCAATACCCTGACTTCTCATCATGCTACCTTGTGATAACCAATGGAATGACTCAGACTGAATCACCCAGTCTGACACTCTGAATAATAAAGGTCAGTGGAGGAATGGACTTCACTGGATTTGTCATGAAGAATCTGATCAGTGTGTTGTTTGAGCATGAGAAGTCACCTAAAATATCACAAGACTGACAACAATGGCAGCCTCCAGGGGAATGTTATTGGAACAAAAAGAGATAAAAACCAATATTTAGTCACTGCTAACCTATATTACTGTATACGGCACCTTAAAGAGAAAAATATTATACCGAGGAATCCCAGATGATTAAACTGAGTACAAACTTTTGTATCAATGATTATTAAAAGTATCTTGATTGATATGGTATTTTAACTTTGCGTTTAATGGTTCAGATTGTAATTGTCTCGTTTTGTGTTTAGCTCACTGGAATTTTAATTCAAGCAGCTAAGAGAATTCAAGTCAATGTCTATGTTCGACAGATTGAAGGATATCGGTAAGTATGGCAAATACACGGAACATAAATCAATAAGCTGACCAGTAACCTATGTTGTGCTAGTTGTGTACTTTGCGTTCCACAGCTCTGAGACCCTGGACAGCACAGATTTCCGTCTCAGATCACCGCACTTTATGTGAACTGTAGAAAAATCTTAGTTATTTTTGTACCCAAACTGCAAATGTGTCTGAGATTAGCTCATCCAAGAACAGGCAAAGCTGTTCTGGTTATCTGAAGACTCTGCTGTAGTTTAAAGGGTTGTCCAGTTGTAGGCATCTTTGCTCGTCGTGCCTACTGAGGTATTTTGTTTAACTCTTAAAGGTACACTCCAGCCACAACGTACACTTTAATGCATAGAATAGTTGGGCGCAGGGCCGGCCGAAGACTTAACGCCGCCTGGGGAGGGGCGGCATTTTAAACTTCGCCGACGCCCCCCCCCCGGTACTTACCTTT